>CAWUFW010028459.1:0-21773 GCA_963921515.1 Calotriton arnoldi | reverse complement strand
TGTGCTTCGTTCCAGTTACGTATTGCTCTCACCCCCTGCACGACCCCTACACTGCCCGAACACCACTGCACTGCCCTAAACCCTGAAACACCACCCCCAGCACGACCCCCTACACTGCCCGAACACCACTGCACTGCCCCTAAACCCTGAAACACCACCCCCAGCACGACCCCTACACTGCCTGAACACTACTGCACTGCCCTAAACCCTGAAACACCATCCCTGCACGATCCCCTACACTGCCCGAACACCACTACCCTAAACCCCTGAAACACCACCCCCTGCACGACCCCCTACACTGCCCGAACACCACTGCACTGCCCTAAACCCTGAAACACCACCCCCAGCACGACCCCCTACACTGTCCGAACACCACTGCACTGCCCTAAACCCTAAAACACCACCCCCAGCACGACCCCTACACTGCCCGAACACCACTGCACTGCCCTAAACCCTAGAAACACCAGCCCCAGCATGACCGCCTACACTGCCCGAACACCACTGCACTGCCCTAAACCCTGAAACACCACCCCTGCACGACCCCTACACTGCCCGAACACCACTGCACTGCCCTAAACCCTGAAACACCACCCCCAGCACGACCCCCTACACTGTCCGAACACCACTGCACTGCCCTAAACCCTGAAACACCACCCCCAGCACGACCCCCTACACTGCCCGAACACCACTGCACTGCCCTAAACCCTAGAACACTACCCCCAGCACGACCCCCTACACTACCCGAACACCACTGCACTGCCCTAAACCCTAAAACACTCGCCCCAGCACGACCCCCTACACTACCCGAACACGACTGCACTGCCCTAAACCCTAAAACACTCCCCCAGCACGACCCCTACACTGCCCGAAGACCACTGCACTGCCCTAAACCCTAAAACACTCCCCCAGCACGACCCCCTACACTACCCAAACACCACTGCACTGCCCTAAACCCTAAAACACTACCCCCAGCATGACCCCCTACACTACCCAAATACCACATGCACTACCCTAAACCCTAAAACACTACCCCCAGCACAGACCCCTACACTACCCAAAGACCACTGCACTACCCTAAACTCTAAAACACTACCCCCAGCACGACTCCCTACACTGCCCAAAGACCACTGCACTACCCTAAACCCTAAAACACGACCTCCTACACTACTCAAACACCACTGCACTACCCTAAACCCTAAAACACTACCCCAGCACGAACCCCTACACTACCCAAAGACCACTGCACTACCCTAAACCCTAAAACACTGACCTCCTACACTACACAAACACCACTGCACTACCCTAAACCCTAAACAACTACCCCAGCACGAACCTCTACACTACCCAAACACCACTGCACTACCCTAAACCCTAAAACACTACCCCCAGCAGTACCCCTATGCTACCCAAACACCACTGCACTACCCTAAACCCTAAAACACTACCCCCAGCAGTACGCCCTACACTACCCAAACACCATTGCACTACCCTAAACCCTAAAACACTACCCCCAGCAGTATCCCCTACACTACCCAAACACCACTGCACTACCTAAACCCTAAAACCCTAAAACACTAACCCCCAGCACGACCCCCTACACTACCCAAACACCACTGTACTACCCTAAACCCTAAAACACTCCCCCAGCACGACTCCCTACACTACCCAAACACCACTGCACTACTCCTAAACCCTAAATCTACCCCCAGCATGACCCCCTACACTACACAAACACCACTGCACTACCCTAAACCCTAAAACACTACCCCCAGCACGACCCTCTTCACTACCTAAACACAACTGCACAATTTGTTACAGGCAAGCAGGCCTGTGGTGCTTACTGGAAGTACTTGGTGGGCTAGTTGGGCCCCAGGGACTCTCAGGATTCAAGGTGACCTAATCCCTCAACTTAAAACGCGCCACGGGGCGCGTTTGCACAGTGGTGAAGGGAGGGCGGGCCTCAGGTGACATGTGCGCAAACACGCTCTGTGGTGCGTTTTAAGTTGGGGAGTTAATCCCTTTGAATGCTGGGGCCAACTAGCCCACCAGGTACCTTCAGTAAGCACAACAGAGTTGCGTTGCAGAGAGGTGAAAAAGGTGCGTGGCCTCGGAACGCCTCTCTGCAACTCAGCTCTATGGTCCTAACTGTAGGTACCTGGGGGCTAGTTGGGCCCCAGGGACCCTCAGGATTCAAGGGGACTTAATCCTGCAACTTAAAAGCGCGCCACGGGGCGCGCTTGCACACATGTCACCTCAGGCCCCCTCCCTTCACCACTGTGCAAGCGCGCTCTGGCTCTGGTTAGTCAGAGTCAGTTACCACCAGTACCCGTCTGAAAAAGTTGTGGGCACAGGATGATTTTGCAACAAGGCCTCTTTCTGCTCCTCTGTTGGTTCTTTCTGCACATCTTTTGCTTCTTTCTGTGCGTTTTTCTTCTTTCTTCACATGTCCTACCTCTGTTGGCATAGTTGGAAACTAGCATTTAAAAACCTTTGAAATTCACTTAAAAATCATAGGTTTCAGGCACGTTATAGTTAGAAATTAGCATTTAAAAACCTTTGAAATTCACTGAAAAAAACCATAGGTTTCAGGCACGTTATAGTTAGAAATTAGCATTTAAAAACCTTTGAAATTCACTGAAAAAACCATAGGTTTCAGACACATTATAGTTAGAAATTAGCATTTAAAAAACCTTTGAAATTCACTGAAAAAACCATAGGTTTTAGGGACAGTTATAGTTAGTTGGACATTGCACTCGTACAAAACCCGTAGAAATTCCCCTGTTATAGTTAGTTCAGCTAACTATAACTCGCGCCTCCGCAATGCACTGCTGATGACGTCACATATTACATCACTCATGACATGGTCAGTGACATCACTTGCATCACTGATGACATCTCCAAATGACATCACTGATGACATCATCCATGTGATAATTTCCTGCATCTTCTCACACCCTAATATAACTTTTGATACACCCACTCTAAATTACAGACTGCCATTCTCAAAACCATAGACACTCCAACACCAAAAACTACATACCCACTCACTGATTCTTAGGTCTACACACACATCCACTCACTCACCTGTACAGTCACTCATACTTTACAGTCACTCAGTACAGGACTATCATATGCACTCATACACCTATATAAACACTCACACACCGCCACTCATCCATAGAGGTACTCACACACCTAGTCAGTCATGCAAAAATTAATCACACACCCATTTACTCACCTATACAGTTATACACACACCAGCTCACTTACTCATACAAATACTAGCACATTCTTACGCTCTTATACAATAACTGATACAAGCACACACGCATCCATACAGCCACTCTCACAATAACACACTCTCACTTATAGCCATTTAAATACTCTAACACACATATATACTGCCTTTTACATATGTAGTTACTCGCACATGTACCACTGAGATATACATTCACTCACTAACACACCCATACACACACTCACCCACCCAAGCAGTCGATCACAGATGCACTCTTGAAATCATGCACCCAGTGAATCACCCACTCACACATCTATGTATAGAGTCACACACACCCCACCCACACAAACACTCAGGCAGCAATACAGATACTCAGAGAACCAATCAATAACCCATATAGACACTCATGTAGCTATTCGCAAATCCATGCATCCACTTACACACCAACAAACAGACGGATACAGACATTCACACAGTTTAGTCACTAACCCATGCATTCAGTAAGATACGCTTTAATCACTCACTTGTAGAGTCAGTCACTCACGTACTAAATCATCCATTCAGACACTTATACACCCACTCATTCTTCAATACGCCTTTCCCTATATATATTAAACATATTTAAACTTTACAGAAACACAGTCACTGGATGATGTCATCAGTGATGTCATTTGAGATGTCATCAGTGATGTCATCAGTGATGTCACTGACCATGTCATGAGTGATGTAATATGTGACGTCATCAGCAGTGCATTATGGGCGCGAGTTATAGTTAGCTGAACTAACTATAACAGGGGAATTTCACGTGGTTTTGTACGAGTGCAATGTCCAACTAACTATAACTGTCCCTAAAACCTATGGTTTTTTCAGTGAATATATATATATATATATATCTTTGTTGCACTATTGTGATTGAGTGTAAATCAGTTATGCCATTTGTAAACAAAATTAGCATTTGAAGAGCGGCTCGGGTTGGGCATGAAGGAGTTAACCTTCAGACAATATTAGGAATATCTAGATGGCTGGCCCTGTCGGAGTGCTGCTGGAGTCCAACGGTACCAACAATTTTAAAAATGGCCGCTTGGGATTGGTTGAGAGAGCTTTTTCTCCCATTTGCAATTTCTGTCCCACAGGACCGAAATGTTCTGATTGGCTGGCCACAATATTGAACAATATGTTGCGGCTGCGATTACAGGTTGAGAGGCCACACTCCCCAAGTCCAGAATTTCAAGAATAAAGGCCATATTAGGGGGCAGGGAAAACCACTGCTGACCCCAGGTGGGACTGAGCATGGACCACCATGTGGTACTGCGGTATTTCAGCAGTACAACACTACTGAAACTAGTAATGAAATATGCAGTAAGCAGCAGTGGTTAATTGTTCTGCAGTTGTTAAAGCTCCCTGAGTGACAACAGGTGCAGCAGGGGTTGGTCGCTCTTTGGCCATTGGGCGCAGGCTGCCTGAGGGATTGGGTGTATGCTCAACTTAAAATATATATTTTTTAAACAGAAAAACCTAACGTTAAAGTGTGGTTACAGTTAGGTATGATAAGAAGATTTTAGCTTATGTTTAAAAAAACCTGAAATTCACTGAAAATCCAAGGTTTAAATTGATGTTATAGTTGGGGGATGAAAAGAGATAAAAACTAATATTTAAAAGACATTTCAATTTGCCAGTTATAGTTAAGTGAGCTCACTATAACTGGTGCCCCCATCATGCTCTGTATGACCTCGCATATTGTATCACTGATGACATCCCAAATTACATCATTTATGGCATCACTGATGACATCCCAAATTACATCATCCATGATGCTGTAATTCACAATACTCCATAAACCCCTACTTCATTTAAAGAAACAAAGGTTTTTAGTAAACATCCCATAGTTATATACAGCATAGTGGTACTGTGTGTACGGGTGTGAGCCCAAAGAATGGAAATAGGGTAAGCCTTGGAGGCAGTTGTGATGGTGCATGCTTATGACTGCTCACATTAGATCACTGATCTCTTCTGAAATCTAGTATGGTGCAAGTTATACTAAGCAGTCAGAGATACCCTTGCAGGTGGGTGTAATGAGTGATTACACCTGACTGCATGGGGATGTCTTGGTGCTCAATGGGACCCTCTCTACCCCTCCAGAGGGATGAGCTCAGGGGGCACACTGACAGTGCGCCTTCTAAGGGCATTTTTGATTCTGTGCCAGCATCAATAAGAAGGCACCACACAGAGGCAAATGAAGGAACACTCTCTGAAGATAGTGTTAGTGCTTCATGTACGCCAGCGCCATCAGTATACAGAAGAGGCTGCATAAGCATCTGTGGCTCCTTCTGTAATACCATAGTGGCCCAGGGCACACACACCCATTGCGCTCCCGGGCACTATTTGTAATTCGGCCCCAGGTGTACCAAAAACAGACCAATGAAGACTAAAGGATTCATGGAACGGATTTCTTAATAACCCTGTAAATTGGAATGTAAATATACGGAGAGGAACCGAGCTGCAGCTTAAATAATGTCAGTGGGCTAAAAACACCCTTTGTTTCTACTCTTTACAAGCTCAGACTGTAGTAATAGAGACCTCATACCTGAATCAGATCTGAACTAGTTGTTAGGTACTGATCGGGTGGACTAGGCGATTGTGGGAAGGGAGGTCTCTGCTATCTGTGGACCAACTGGATCTCATCTAGGGACGATTGAAAACATTTATATAGCACCCACTACCGCACATGGCTCTTGGTATTGAACTTTAAACTGCTTATTTAAACAACCAAGATTTTTGTACCTTTCTGAAAATGAGAAACGAGGAAGAGTACTTTAGATCGAGAGGCCACCGCTTATGGCAAATCAGAAAGAAAGGGGAGTCCTTCAGGATTTCAAACTAAATTTTGGAATATTTAGTAGCAGTAAATTAGCACTCAGAAGATCACATTTAGGGGCATATATGGAGAACTTGGGGCACAGATAATATGGCAGCTGCGGCCCATACAGGTAAGAGCGGTGGGGCGGTGGGACCGGGTGAGGGGGGATTTCGACAGACGATGACCAGGGCAAATTAATTATTTAAAGTGTGGCAGTCAGTAAGTTTTTAGATAGATTTAATGAATAACATGGCAAGATATTTTGTAGCAGCAGCAAAGACAGGAAGTATGCAAAGGAGAAGATGTGCTGAAAAATAACAGTTATAGTTCCGATATCAAAGGAAAAGAAGCCATGACAAAGGTTCCGGCATCATCTAGCAGTGAAAAAGTATTAAACATGGGGTGGAGATGACGCTTGCAGGACAAAGAGGAGAGCCGGACCAACACTACTTATGGGACTCGCAAAATCTATATCCAAGATTTCAGCAGTGAGAGTTTTTACTCAAGGGAACTGAAGATTGTGTGATCAAGTAAGCCAAGCGTGCATGCTAGGTGAGAATCAGCGCTAGCATGCAGGTTTTGGGATCTCAAGAAACACAAGATCCTGATCGCAGTTGACATTGTAGTGAGGACAGTGAGGACAGTCTTAATTTAGCAGCAATAAAATCCAAGGATGACTGATAAATTTACCAATTTATAGTCATCATGGATCTGAAGTGCATCCCACTCCTCTCCGGGAGACAGTGGAGAGCACAAACAATGGGACTTACAGGATCTTGCCTCGAGAGTCTGGTGAGAAGCCAAGCTGGGACATTCTCTACCAACTGCAGCCTGTTCAGCTGAATTACTGGGTATTCTGTGTAGGCGAGCAGACATAGTAATGTCTGGATTGTACTAGGGAATTGATTACTGGTATCAGATGGTCTGAGTAGATGAATGGTGCTATCCTTTCGACGTTTTCATGTGAAAAAACAGGTGATAGAAGTTTTATCCACATGAGGGCTCAGCAACAGATAAGCAGGGATGTACATGCATGAAAAGTTTACATTGTTTGAATGCTTGTGAGCATGACCATTAACAGAACAGAGGTAGAGTTTCACCTAAAAAGGACAGTCATGTTTTTAAAAGCTCCATCTTTGCCACTTTACGTTTTGGACAGTTGATTGACACCCACCAACAAACTAGTGATAGCAGTTAGCTGTGCTAAATTCGTAAAGAATGAGTGGCGATACCCAGATCTCTACACAGAAACCTGGGCAAGCGCTATTAAATGTGAAGGCCCCAATGCACAGTCTTGAATCCACCTCATGCCTCTTTGATCCACCACCAGACATGCCCTGCCCTTTTATCTCTGTCTTGCAAGTTCCTGCTTTCTCCCTTTGTGACAATTTTTCAGTCTCTCTATTCCTCCTTCTTTCTTGTGTTTGCTTTTCTTTCTCTTGGTCAATATCAGATGAGGAAAAATAAGTGCTGTGTCCCCAAAAATGAGTGCTGGTGGGCCCCACCTAGAACCACTGGCTCAAATAAAGAACTGGCAGAAAGACAAGTGTGTGGCACCAAGCATCTCAACACTTACTCTTTTGCCTCTATTTGTAGTTTCTTGACTGTTTCAGAGTGTGTTCGCATTGGTAATCTATTGAATTACAGTATGCAATCTCACCAATTATTTAATGAAGAATATAATACCAATATGCTATATAATGGAGTAGACACTAAATAAATGACTATGTCAACACTCACTATGCTGTGGAACATTAGAAATTCTGAGCTGTAGGAACACAAAGCCTCTTCATGCCAAGTAGTATTCTCTTATTCTAGCACAGCCATGTCACATGGAAGAGAAAACGAGGAAAAAGGAAAGAAAACACGTTTAGTAAAGTAGGGGCCCATCACCTATATCTGGTTACCCCTACATTGTATCCATTGCCCTCATGTTATTTCAGTTTAATGGTCCAAACCAGAATCTTCCTGGGCTATCTACTGTAATGCATACATGTTTCAAGCACATTTTGAGAGTAAAGGCCCTCTACTGCAAACAAAAGGCTTAAAACAATGACAAACCACCCACAAAACGATAGTGGCAGGAGTAAAAAAATAGCATTCTGCGACCATGAACTTCTCCACCTCAATGCCCCAAAGTGTGTTTTACTGATTAGAAGCTGTCTTGAACAGCTTCCATTAGTGAATTAGTACCAAGGGCCATATGTAGGAAGCGTTTTTAGGTCGCAAATTGCCTGATTCGCAGAATTGGGCAAATTGCTACCACAAAAAGGCATTTTCTTATGAATCAAACACAAATTGTGCTTCAATAACAAGTTACCAAATCGCAATTTGGCTTTGCGACCAAATACCGATTCGATATATGGAAGAGGGGTGTTTAGGCTGTCCCTTGCAATTACTGAATTGCAGTAGTAGATATTAATATTTTGCAACCAAAATCCAGTCACAAAACATAAATATTTTACCAACTCCTCTCATGGGCGGTGGTAAGCCATTTGCAAATAGGAAGGGGTACCAATGGGACCACTTCTCCTTTGAGAATATTAAAAACATATTTTTAAGAGCAAGCAGTGCCTGCTCCCAAAAAATTAAAGCTAAACGTTTTTTTGTTTTTTTAAAGCATCCTGTTTTCCATTACTGACCCCAGCAAGCCACCTTCCCAGTAATGGATATCATTCCTAATAGGTCACAAACTGCAACAAACCTCATTAATATTCATGAGGTTGGTTGATTTGCCACCCTCTAGGAATCCCAAATTTAAAAATAAAAGTTTAATACATTAGGAATAGCAATTTCTTTTTTTCAGGAGAATTTAATTGTCTCCCCCCTAACCGCTACTTTAAAACAATCCCATACAGTTATCAGAGGAGCAGTGCCTACATTTTGATTCAAGAATTCACATATCCAAGCCCTCATATGCTCTTGATAGCCTTGGTCTTTTAACAGAGTTCTTTCAAAGGTCTAGGAGGAAGTTTTTGGTGTAATTCCCATCATAGCTATCTCTAGCACCAACGGGTTATGGTCTGACAAAAAGCTGGGGAATCTATGGATTCTGCAGTCTTGTTGTACAGTAGATGATACCAGAAAATAATCCAACCTGCAGTGCTTCGAGTACGGGGCTGAAAAATATGTGAAGCCATTCTCAAATAATTTAGTCTTGGCCCAAACATCTAGCAGCCCATGTGTGTCACACAAATTATGTAAGGCTTGTAATACTTTGGGCTTCCTACCTCCGTATTTAGGGTGTGCCTCCCAGTTATTCGGAAGATTAATATTGAAGTCCCCACATATTATAATGGGCAACGGCAAATGTGCAAGTTCATTATTCAGCCAGTTAAATACCCCTGGATCATCCAGCACTGATCTGTATTTTGAGCAGAGCGTGAATGGCCTATCCCCCATCAGATTGCACCTCATGATCACCCACCTCCCCATTGAATCTGTACAAGACAGCCAATAGTGTACTTTATTATTTTGAGCTAAGACCGCAACCCCCCGAGTTCTAGTGGCTTGAGTAGTACCTGCAATAAGTCTGAAGCCCAAATTCTTTAGAAGACCACTTCTTGATCCCTCTATGTGAGTCTCTTGCAAACATATAATGTCTGCCTGCAGTGCCCTAAGTCCTTGTGCCACCTTTTTCCTTTTCTTTAAGTCATTAAGCCCGCATATGTTAAGAGTAGCAATTTTCAGTACCCCTGATCCTATCCCTATGTTAGCCATATGGATATCATGATGTCCACCCCTCTTTTCCTGTTTGAAAATAGGTGCAAATTTCCGTCATTCCCTGCTTTCAGTAAATCCCACTCCCCAGCCTCATCCACCCTTCCACCCTTCTGTACGGACCCCCCCCTCCCCACCCAACCACCCCACCCAAAGCATGAGTAATCAGGCAAAGCCTGAGCGATGGCGAGTGCTCAATCTCCTGCCACGCCACCCCCCCCACCCAATCCGTGACAACATATTTTATCAAAAAAAGGGAAATATTTCAAGAAGACCTCCCTCACCAGCCCAGTAAAAAATAAAAAAATAAAAACTCTTATACGACCTAACCAGGAGAATCATTTGATAGGACAAAAAAAACGGACTAGTACCTCTGTATTTCCACGTGCCCTATCTGAGCCAGCTGAGCCCACCTGCTTGCCCCCTATGTTTTGCTTATACTGGCCCCTGGATTAATACTAGACAGATATCCTTGGGCCTAGATCTCGGTGGTAAAGCTACGGATATGTCCCTTAAACACTGTTTTTAGTCTAGCCGGATTCTGGAGGTAGGCTTCGACCCCACTTTGCTGGAATGGGTTGATGAGCTGCTGGAGGCGCCATCTTCGCTCCACAGTAGCGTGCGCAGTCAAGTCCAGTCCTAACGAAAAGTTACATTTTCAAATGTCTTCTGTGAATTGCGGGCGAGCCTTATCGTGGATTATTTGCCTAAGTAGAAAATTGCCGAAGAAAACCAGCATCGCTCTGGACTTTTCCGACTCTCTTTGTGCGTTCATTTTTACCATGAGTGGAAACCTATGAGCTCACAGGACCTCCATGTCCCAGTCCCATTTGGCCAGGTCCGGAAAAGCACCTCTCAGCAGCCTCACTATATACTCTCTCGGGTTGTTTCCCTCTACCCCCTCTGGGATTCCCAGGAAGCGTAAGTTGTTCCATCTTTGTCGGTTTTCCTGGTCCTCTAGTTTAGATATAGCGTCTGCTAGTGCTGCGCCCTGGGATGTATTTTTTACTTTCAAAGCTGCCACTTGTGCCTCCAATGACTCCGTCCATCCTTCCACCATTACTAATCGTTCCTTGATCTCTCCAAAGGCCTTACTTATTTTACGTATCCCACCTTGTACTTTTTTGGAGGCGATCCTGACTCGGCGGCTCTCGTTTCGATTCTCTTCTTGCATTTGTTTTAATGAGGAGAATATAGTGGATAGTGAGGGCTCCTGATTTTCTGTAGGTGTTCCAACTGCTTCTCCTGCCTCTTGAAATGACAATTGAGCATTAGAGTAGTCCCATTTCATTTGTTGGTGACTGCTTCCAGACCTGCTGTTCTTCCTTCTCCTGGTCTTAGTCTTTTTTCTTGAAGATTTCTTTCTCTGAGTGAGCTGCGAATCATCCATGGAGCTGTTGAATTCAAAGTGTCATCGTTACTCGATGAGAGGCTCTCCTGCTTAGAGGAGTCTGTATCGTCGGTGAGGGAAAAGAAATATTCACCCCCTGCTGCTTCTGGAGACAAGACGCCCAGGCGTCTATCCCCGCATTTGCCAGGTTCCGTCAGACTTTTGATTTTGTCTCTATCTGTTTCAGTTGGTGTGGACTCTCCATCCTTTTTACTGCCCTCACTCTCACCCTCATCCACATCCTCCACTACTAGGCTGAGTGCATACCCCTGCTCCATTTGAGAAGCATCCTCCTTGATTTCCCTCCTGCGTGCTTTTTTTGTTGGTCCCTCCCGCTGGGATATTCTCCTGTTTGTCTCTTTCTTTTGCCACATCTGGGGGGGTTTATGAGGGTTTCCTACGGGGGTGTCTCCTTTTTCCAACCCCCCGGTACAGCCATTGCAAACATAGTCTTAATCAGGGGCTGGGACCCCTCCTCGGGATGCCCCAACGCGGCCAAATTGCCTCTTGTTCCCTCCCAGCTTAGTCTTACCGGGGCCTTCTTTCTCTTTCTCCTTTTCTCGCTGCTGGCAGGGCTCTCCCGGCATCCCCGATAGTGCTCCATACGCCGTCCCAGTAACCGCGGCTCCAGCACTAGCAGTACTCACTGCAAGACCGCGCGCTTTCCCTCTGCCGCCTCGACCTGTCATCCTCTGCGCCTGTATACGAAATGCTGTGTTTTCTGCCGAGACTGTTTTCCTTCCTCCGAGGAATTCCACAAGAATGTGAAGTACGACTCGACAAGCCGCCTTTCAGCACGTCCGAGACAAGAAACGTCTCCTTGCGATCGTCGAGTCACGGATCATCAGGGGAGAGAGGCAGCGCGATCAGGCAGATAGGCCAAACCATCGCCATCTTTACTCCCACACCATCTCATCACGCAGGAAAAAGGGAAAGGTGAGAAACGTAATGTACAGGAGTTATATCTTAGGCTAGCCCAGGCAGAGCAAAAGCTTGCTATGGCGGTACAGCATGGAAACGATATTAAGGCTGTTCAAGAGGAGATAGCACTAGCCAAAGCTTCTATCGGGGAATCTCTTATAAAGAAATCAGTTGATAAGATAGCGAGTAACAAAGAGAAGGCATACAAGCCTAGTGACAAAATAGGACATCAACTCGCAGTTCGTACACAACAGTAATGTGTCCGCAATACAATTACGTACATCAGGGACCCAGTACGGGGGTGGTTCATCGCACGGAGGGGATAAGGGAGGCCTTTCAAATGTTTTATCAAAGTCTATATCAGGAGGAAATGGCTGGTTCTGAATCCCAAAAACAACAGGCAGTGCAACAATATTTAAAAATGACTTCAGGGGAACCGCTGACAAAGGAGGCACAAGAACAGCTAGAGGATTCTCTGACATGCAAGAAGGTGCTTGCAGCGCTCCTGAGTTTGTCAGAGGGGAAGGCTGTTGGGCCTGATCTAATACCGTTGGAATTCTACAAGATCTTTTTTGATCAAGTCAAAGAGGTAATGTTCAATCTCTTTAGACAGACTTTTCGGGGAGAAACCCCTCCAAAATCATGGGCTGAGGCCAAAATAGTGGTATGCCCCCCCCCCCAAAAAAACCAATAGAGGAATTAGGCTCTTATCAGCCAATCACATTAATGAATTGTGACACCAAGATATATGCAAAAACACTAGCAGCCCGGCTAGGCTCCTTAATTGACGGTATGGTGACCCAGTGGCAGCACAGATTTATTCAGCGGAGGAGCACCACATATCATATTTGGAGGTTAATCACACTGTTTGATGCAAGGCAAGTGTCAGGGGACCCTATGGCGGCGATTCTGCTGGATGTAGAAAAAGCCTTTGATAGGGTCTCCTGGCACTTTCTTTGGGCAGTAATGGCTAGCAAGGGGATAGGCCCTAACTTTATTGGGTCTGTTAAAGCCCTTTACGATAATCCTGTAGCAAGAGTAGGTATAAACGTGGAACTAACAGAGAGGTTGACGATCACAAGGGGAACACGGCAGGGATGTCCGTGCTCCCCGTTACTTTTTGCGCTCTATATAGACCCGTTTTTACTAAAATTAAATCAGAATCCAAACATACCACCAATAATTTTACAAGGCCACAGTACTAAGATCCTGGCATATGCCGACGATGTGGCCGTGGTAACATCTAATCCTGAGGCAGCTATTAAAACGATAGAAGAAGAAGTATCAATATTTGGGGAACTGTCTGGATATTCGCTGAATAAAGAAAAAACACAGAAAATTGTAAATGAATTTTCTAGGATAAATGATAATAGAATAGTGAAGAGAGCAACGTATTTAGGGGTATTCATTGGGGCAGATCTTGATGTAGTGGCCAAGGATAATCTAAACCCAGTAGTAAAGAAAGCAAAAACCGGATTTGAAAAGCTGGACAATCTGCATCTGACGTTAGTAGGCCGCTGTAATTTAATCAAAATGGTATATTTTCCTAAAATTCGATATCTAATGAGAGCTTTACCGCTTATCATTCCCAACTTTTGGTTTAAAAATTTGAGAACTTATTCTCACAATTCATTTTGTCATACACTAAACCAAGAAGAGCAGTAAAGTATCTAACACTTCCAAAAGAGCGGGGAGGACTGGCCCTTCCCAAATTGAGATTTTATTATTGGGCCACCTGCTTGGTACATTACTCAATATTACTTAGGGACTACCCCGGGGGGAGTATCTCGACCTGTCCCTCCATCTATGAATTATTGATCGGGGCGGAGGCCTGGGGATGCCTATGGCGGCGACTCAAGCTGGGATACTACAAAAGGGTCAGATTCAAGACTCTTCTAACTGCCTTTCAGACCTGGACTCCTATCCGAAGATTACTAGGGATTGGGAAACTAAATGCTTATACGCCTCTCCAGAATAATGAAAATCTTCCTGGGATTTTTGATGATTACTGCATGGTAAACTGGGCCCAGAGGGGGATTGTCAACATAGGTTGCTTTTATACAACCCAGGGTTTTACATCCTTTGAGGAACTTAAAGGGAAGTTTAATCTAACGTATAGAGAATTTTTTAAGTTTCTCCAAATAAGGGATTTCCTGTTGAAAAAAGTGAAAGGAGGAGAAGGAGCTAAAAAGAACGAGCTAATAGAAAAACTGCAGCAGGCGATCCCTCCCCGTATTGGTATAGTATATAATTTCCTGAATGCACTCAAGACAGACGACATGGCCAAAACTGCAGAACAATGGGAAAACAAGTTAAACGCTCCGGTAGAGGTGGTATATTACCCCTTCTCAGTGGCTCAGGATGTCCTGATGTCCGCTTAGTTACAGGTTCAATTCTATAAAACATATATTTTTTTTGTACTACACACTAGATCGGATTGCGATGTTCTCTATTTAAGGCCGATATTATTCATGTGTTTGCAACTTGTAACGCTCTTACGGGGGTAATCGGGCAGATCGAAGGCTTTTTCAGGGATGAACTGTAAGTAGAAATAACTATATCGCCGGCTCGAATTTTACTGGTAATCAATGAAAGTGGCAAGGCTGATGAAGGTAGGGGGCTGATGTGCATCGCTATGACTATATTCCGGCTGTGTATTGCTTCAGTATGGCTAGATTCAAATCCCCCCTCCTTTCAGCAATGGTTGGCCAGGCTGCTCACAGCCTATAACCTTGAAAAATGCATTTATGCGCGTAAAAGCCATGGTGCGAGAAAGAGAAGGGGGAAAATTTGGAAGCCCTCTTACGTTTGGGTAGGGCAAAAAGAAGGGCGATGATGCACATGCAATTTATCTATGTGAAATGTCTAATGGGTATACAGAAAGAAAAGAAGTTTTACTGTAAATATGATTTGTGACGTGTGTAATTCTTGGAAAGTCGGGAGACTTTAGCTGTATCTCCAGCTTCGGACTGTTCTTTTTAGTATGATATTGTACTTTCATCCTTCTGTCAGGTGGGGGTGGGGAGCTTGGGTATTGGGAGTAAAAGTGTTAAAACTCAATAAAGATATTTTTTTTTAAAAAGGAATAGCAATTTCCTAATTGTGATTTGGAAAAAAGCAATCTGGAAATCGCTATTCCCAATATTAGTACAACTTTGGCTCCATCTTCTTTGTCAGATCAAATGAGTTGCAGATTGTACTTCGTGAGTCAAAAATAGTTTCAGACTTCCAAATAAAAAACATTTCCCATTACCCCACCCACCTTTTGAAGTAATTATTTTCAATTTTCCAACCATTCCCTTTGTCCCTCCCACATTTAGAACTAAAATAGGGACCTTCCAGTGTATGGAATTGTTTTCCCGTTCATCACAAATAAATGAGAACAATAAAGCTGACTTCCACATCATTTATGTGCCTTTAATGGAACACTGTTTACTAAGCTTCCATAATGCAAAAAAAGTGCCTAATTTTGTTCTTTAGAATAGCACTCTCAAGCACTGCACTAAGAAAAGTCACTATATATGTTGAAAAGTGTTTTATTTCAACAGTCTCATCCTGTTGCTTAGTACATGAGTAATAACCGCACAGAATATATTTAAACCTGCTCTTCTGCATGTTGCTAGCAGCAAGAATAAAATTAATATTTCTAGCATAATTACAATGTTCGGAGCTGCCTACCACCCTAAAGACTGTTTCTATGTACAACACTATGAGAGCATTGAGTAGCTAAGTTGCTTCCAGAGTTTCTTGGGGACCAGCACACTGCATACCTGTTCACAGTGGATCAGCTGTGGTTATCAGACTTCAGCCGGGAGAGACTGTTACCTTGGAAAGAAAACATATGATTAGCTAAGAGCAGCTTTACCCATGCATCGACTCTCATCATAAGAGTGAAGGCTATGTCAGTCTGGCAGGACTTCTCAGTCTAACCTATTGTGAAGACCTCACAAATTCAGTGGTCAATTCATGGAGTTTATACAGGGTTGACCACTGACTTTGTGCATCCATGGAGGGACTTTATATTAATCCAAGACATAACCAGTCTAAACCAGCATGATAAAAATACGTCAACACGGACAACATATTTATCTGCACATCTACTGTCAAGCTTTGAAACGTAGATATGTAGCCTGTAGCAGACTTTTGCCACCTTGTGTAATAGAAAAGTCATTGTTTAGATGAATGACACTTTCACAGGTTGTGCAAAAAATAATGACATGCCGAATGTGGACCAAAGGGGACAGGCTAACTTATCAAGCTCAAATGTCATGTCTGACCAATATGACTTCTATCTGATAACAGAATTAATTGGCCTGACATGGTCCAAATATAATATTCTAAACAGTAGATCAGAGACTGTGAGGGGGTCTGCTCAGGTCTTCTAACCCTAGAAGCTTTAATCTGTTGACATGCATTACATTCTCAAACATAATCTCTGGCTTGTTTAAGTATACATGGAAAGCAGTAGGGTTGCTGCTGCATTGTTCCGGTTGCATTTATTGCAGCATGGGCAGACTCTAACTCCTCATGAGCTGCTTTGATTAGGTCCAATCTTGACTGCTTATTAGTAACTATCCTATCTCCCTTTCTGGGTATGAAAACAACAGGAATGTTACCTGAATTGAGGGTTTAGGAGTATTTATGAGGAATTCCGAGTAGGGGTGTTTCACTCTTTACTGTTCCTTGAATCTCTGCTAGTATACTTGTTTTGATCTTCATCTAAGATCTGGCTATGACTGCTAGTTTAACCATCTGCACTGCAGCCTCTGCAGCTAGATTGGCTGCACAGTTCCCTTTGGCGTGAGTCCAATCACAATGATGGATCAAAGCATGTGTCACATGGACCAGTGAAAGCTTGTCCTGTAAGACACCTACCTTTCCCCAGAGCTGTGTATTCTTCTTTGGTTTCCCTTTTGAATCTTTGAATCCTTTCAGGCACCAATGTTTTAAATATACATTGTAAGCCTGTATGCAGATGGATTAACTGGACACTATTAGTGTGGGAACTGACGGATCAGACTACTGGAGATCCAGTTGGTCTTTTCTCTCTCTCCCTCTGTTTCTTTTTAACCTCAGTTATATGTTTTTTCCTTAGTCTGGCTTTCAATTTAATTCTTCGGTTTGAGATGTGGGTTAATGGTTCACATATTCAAAGTATCACGGCCCACAGAGGTATATACTTTCGATATTATTTGTGGTAAGTCCCGTTAATGGTCTTGAACAGGAACCGCTGCAAGCCTCAGGTGTACAGTCAGAGTTGACTCTTCTCTACGCATGTCGCATAGGATAATTAAGAAAACCGGAGAAAAAGTTGACATTAAATTCATGCCTAAGTCCAGAGTTGGTGCAATTCTGTGCTCATTTTATACGTGTTTTAATACTCCTGGGAGAACTGCTAGTGAGAGTGTTACATGCGTGTTGATGTAAATGCACGCAAATATACTTCCGTAGGTGTTTCACTCTTTTTCAGGTGGCACCATTCCAAGGGGAAGACACTTAGGGGCCAATTCCGATTCGGGCCGGAAAAAATACCGACCGACTCAATACGGGAATTTAGTCCGACCGACTCGGACCGGCGCCGTACGACCCGGGTAGTACGATGAAATGCATGTGAAATCCGACCGACTCGGACGGAATACAAAGCGACCGACCGAGCCGGACGTAAACAAGCCATCCGGCCGGAAATCACGCGAAACGAACCGACCGACACGCACCGGATTGAACCCGAACGAAGCGTATCCGCGAACTCCGACCCGCGTGAGTCACGATGCTGTGCAGTGCAAAACACGACCGACTCGCCCGGAGCACAAGCCGTACGACCGACACGTATACAAAATCCAGCCGAAGCAACTCAGTACTCACGCGACCGACTCGTACGCCGCATATGAAACCTAGCTGACACACAGCGGGAACGAGTCGGACAAGATCGCACCAGACAACTGCAGCGCCCTACTCGGACACAAGAGCGACTCCTACATGCACCAAAAACACCAAGGAACTTTTTTTTTTTAAAAAGGGCCAAACAAGCAACCACAAAGCCAATAAATACAGGGAGGAAAAAATGGAACAAGGACACACCTCCAACTCCACCTACATAAAGGCCACAATCCCTACCATGATCCTTTGCAAATTCCACTGACCTGCCAGCACAGAACACCATCACACAGCAACCACAGACACACTCACAGCTCATACATCAAAAAAAGCCACACACCATTACCATACGTACAAATAGCACCCTCACACAAACCCAGCTAAACCTACACTCACACCCCCCCACTTGCACAAACACACACACATCAATCACCACCACCACCCATCACCATGCCCCCAAAGAAGAATCATAAGTTCCTAGACAGTGAATTGGAAGTCATGGTAGATGAGATCCTCAGGGTAGAGCCACAGTTGTTTGGTACTTTGGTACAACAGACCCCCATGTCGCAGAAAACCAAGATGTGGGCAAGGATTGTCGACAGGGTGAACGCACAATCACCATGTTTGCGCACAAAGGAAGACATCCAGAACAGGTGGTATGATGTGCGCAGGAGAGGGTCCGGGACCTACTCAAAAGGACTACCTCCTCAGCCAGCACACCGGCAGAGGCCCTCCCTGCAAAACCAGTATACCTCAGGCCCTGGGAGGAGAAGGTGCGGGCCATCCTACCACCAGTGAGCGTATACGGACTAACAGACATCCCAGAGCCTGGTGAGTACACAACTAATATACACAATATGGTGTGACAACACACACACATCACAGTCAAGGGGATAGGCAAACCATGCACCCTTAGCAAATACACAGCAACCAAAAGATATTCATCCCAAGATGTGAATGCTAGTCAGACAAACACAATACCTGCCATCTCATAGTGATATGTAACTGTGTCATGACATGTACAAACCTAACAACAAATACAGCAAGGCAGTGGCACAAATAGAACCAACAAACACTCCCAGATATTTACCCACCACTAGAACACCACCTCACAGGGAAGCTCACTGAAAGGAAGGAATTCTGTGTATGCTGGTGAAGTCAGTGTAGCCAATAGCATGATGGGAGTGGTAGTCACAGATATTGGTCACACCCCACAATTGGCCCATCAACACCACTCTGAACCATGCTCACATCACAGGGAGTGGAAAACAACTGACAAGATGGCTGACACTGGTACTGCTGTGGGAGCACAAGGCCCTGATGGGAACTGGGCACCAACAAACAACAGGACCACACTGTCAGCCATCTTGCCATTGCTGTCACACTCACACACAGTGAAGTCCACTCAAAAGGAAGGAAGTATGGGCATGCTGGGAAGGGGGTGTAGGCAATAGCATGATGGGAGTTGTAGGCACAGATATTGGTCAGCCTCTCACAATCGGCCCATCAACACCACTCTGAACCATGCTCACATCACAGGGAGTGGAAAACAAGTGACAAGATGGCTGGCACTGGGTACTGCTGGGGGTAGCACAAGGCCCTGATGGGAACTGGAGCACCAACAAACAACAGGACCACACTGTCAGCCATCTTGCCATTGCTGTCACACTCACACACAGTGAAATCCACTCAAAAGGAAGGCAGTATGGGCATGCTGGGAAGGGGGTGTAGGCAATAGCATGATGGGAGTTGTAGGCACAGATATTGGTCAGCCTCACAATTGGCCCATCAACACCACTCTGAACCATGCTCACATCACAGGGAGTGGAAAACAACTGACAAGATGGCTGACACTGGGTACTGCTGGGGGAGCACAAGGCCTTGCTGGGAACTGTGCAACAACCAACAGCAGGACACCACTGACTGACATCCTGAAAGACAACTTGCACTCCCTGCAATGGAAGCACGCTCCATGGTGGGATATCTGGCTGGGTGGGAAGGAGGACACACAGCACTGACCATAGTTACAAGCACCTCCCCTCACACACCCCCTCAACACTAACTCCACATAACCCACCTGGGAGAATGCAATGCCTCACATCCTAACTGAAGATACCACAAAGAACCACCACCCTGGGTTATGCTGTGTGAAGCATAGGGACACTCTTGGGACTTGTAGCCAAACAACTGCCAGGACAACACTCCCAGCCATCCTGTCAGCACAGGCACCCCACCCCACAGGGAAGCAGAGTCAAAAGGAAGGAAGGATGGGCATGCTGGGAAGGGGGTGGAGGCAATAGCATGATGGGAGTGGTAGTCACAGATATTGGTCAGCCTCACAATTGGCCCATCAACACCACTCCTGAACCATGCTCACATCACAGGGAGTGGAAAAGGACTCACAAGATGGCTGACACTGGGTACTGCTGGGGGGAACACAAGGCCCTGCTGGGAACTGTGCAACAACCAACAGCAGGACACCACTGACTGCATCCTGAAAGACAACTTGCACTCCCTGCAATGGAAGCACGCTTCATGGTGGGATAACTGGGCTGGGGGAGAAGGAGGCCCAGATGGCAAGCAAATACCACCAATGCTGGTCATGCACACACCTCAACATTCACATTGACATGCCACAGGTTGGCAGGACAATGTGCTACACCAATATCACTCTCTGACTGTCACAATTTAGAGAATGCAATGTCCAGGCCCACATCCAGAGATACAGTCACAACTGTCAGGTGTTTGAACAATTGATGCCAGTAGAAACATAACATACAATCTGTGTCTCTCCCCAAAACAGGTGATGATGGGGACACAGCAGCAGACGAGGAGGAGTCCCTGTCCCAGGCTCCGGTGAACACTGAGCTCACTGGTGTGGATCAGTCTCTGCACTCCTCGGATGGCGAAGAACCAGCTGGACCCTCTGGTGTGAGTCATCATGCAGCACCAGCAGGACCAACATCTGCACCCCCTGCACCCACCCCTCCAACAACTGCCAACACACAGGCCACCCCTGCCAACACGGACAGACCAAGGACCACAGATGACAACAGCGCAGGGACCCAGACCCAAACTGGAGCTGGTGACAACGAGCCCAGGAACAACACCCAAGTGGGCCCACGGTCACCTGTGCGTGCCACCGCAGGTCCTGCACGTGTCGCCAGGGGTGGTGGGAGGGGTGTAGACATAGGCTGCTCTTTGCAGAGGGGTCTGGACTGCATGATGACCCACAACTGTCACGCATCACGGATGCGTACCAGACTAGCACCGGAGCGGTCAGCCAGGTAGTGGGGATCCTCAAGGACATACAACAGCAGCAGGCTGCCCATCATGCCCGCTTGGACTCCCACATGTCCCGTGTCGAGACACACATGTCACATGTCGAGACACACATGTCACATGTCGAGACACACATGTCTGGCATGGAGTCCAAGTGGGACACATTGGAACAACTGACAGCGGTGCATAGGGACATACTGACATGCCTCCGCCAGATCAGCACCAACATGTCCTCACCTCCCTGTGTGCCCACAACATCTGCTGCTGAAACAACTGCAAATGCCACAGGGAGGGAGGAGGACTCTGGCAGAGAGTCCCCTGCACCGCCGCAGCCTGCACCTGAGGGTCCCCCCAAGAAGAGGGGCCATCCGAGGAGGCCAAACTGAGAGGCCGATGGCCATCTACATCCCCCAGGAAGCCAACACCTGTTCTGGAACATTTCCTCTGTGTGCAAACTGCACGCCCTGTCGAAGCCAACCCAACTCTCCCAC
>CAWUFW010028458.1:0-21775 GCA_963921515.1 Calotriton arnoldi | reverse complement strand
CTTCGTTCCAGTTACGTATTGCTATGTGACTTAACTTTTGATTTTCTCAGGAACTACTGAACGGATTTACACCATTTAACAAAAGGGTTCTTTCTGAACCACGAACTACCTCTTTGCCAAATTTGGTGTAATTCCGTTCAGCAGTTCGGGCTGTAGCCGTGTCTAAAGTTTCCTATGGGAAAATGAATGGGGAAAACACGTTTTGGGACCCCCCTTTTTCTCGGCCCCCGCTCATGAATCACCCTGAGACTTTCAGGGTAGGAGCGGACCGGAGCGGGCCATAAAGTTTGAAAATTTCGCGAAGATTCGTCAACCGACGCAAGAGTTATTTCAAATAGAATGTCGCAGATTTCCTATGGAAAATAGGTCCTAACTATAACTATCTACTGGCGACCGCCAGTAGATAATTATCTACTGGCGGTCGCCAGTAGATAGTTATAGTTACAACCTATTATCCATAGGAAATCCGCGACATTCTATTTGAAATAACTCTCTTGCCGGTTGACGTATCTTCGCAAAATTTTCAAACTTTGTGGCCCGCTCCGGTCCGCTCCTACCCTGAAAGTCTCGGGGGATTCGTCAAGCGGGGGCCGAGAAAAAGGGGGTCCCAAAACGCGTTTTCCCCATGCAATTTTCCATAGGAAACTTTAGACACGGCTACAGCCCGAACTGCTGAACGGAATTACACCAAATTTGGCAAAGAGGTAGTTCTTGGTTCAGAAAGAACCCTTTTTGTTAAATGGTGTAAATCCGTTCAGTAGTTGCTGAGAAAATGAAAAGTAAAAAAGATAGATATATCTAGGGCCGCGGATCCTCCCGAGCACGAGCTTTATGTTAATTGGCTGTCAACACTCCAAATCAGGAAGTGTTGGCAGCCATTTTGTCCCTCGGTAGAACCGAGGGACAGAAACAAGTGCGCAAAGCGCACAAAGGGGGCAGGGTAGAAACACCCTGACCCCTAGGTCTGCTCAGGGGTCCCACAAGGACCCCCTGGGCAAAATAAATATATATATTTTTTTTTAAATCGGCAGGATGCGCTCAGGGAGCGCGAACCCTGCCGGAAAAGAAAAAAAATCGAAGCGCGGTCTCCCGCGCTTCGATGTTAATTGGCCCCCGGGTGGGCCAAGTCCCGGGGGCATGCTGGGGGGGTTAATTTTATGTGTGGGGGGCCTCTAAGGGCCCCCAAGCCCGGGGACCACCACCCCCCGGGGCTTTATGTAGAATGGTGCGGGAGGGCTCTGAGCCCTCCCGCAGCCCCGAGGACCACCACCTCCCCGGGGCTTCTTTTTTTAATTAAAAACCTGTGTGGGGGGCTCCAGCCCCCACACGCCCCGGGACCACCACCTCCCCGGGGCACTAAGAAAAATTACAATGGGGGTCCGTTTTGGACCCCCAAGCCCCGGGGACCACCACCTCCCCGGGGCTATCAAAATGTAGGGAGGGGGCCGTGCGGCCCCCCTCCTGGAGCCCTTGATGGCCCTGGGGACCGCCACCCCCCAGGGCCGGCTCCTGCAGTGTCCCGGGGTGCCTACCCCGGGACACTGCTGTTTGCAATGACAGGACGGGAGCCTCGCGGCTCCCGTCCTGTCATTGCAAACTTGCTTTGGATATTGGAAGAGAGAGCAGGAAACCTGCTCTCTCTTCCAATATCCAAAGCAGATTGCTTTCCACATGGGGAGCAGCATGTTAGCTGCTCCCCATGTGTCAAAGCAATGCCGGCTCCCGTAGGACACGGGGAGCCGGGCGGGACTGTGGGGGGATTGGGGACCCCCCCACAGTCCCCAACGAGAGGCCAGGCCCCGGGGGATGGGGTCCCCGGGGCCATAAGTGGCCACGGAGGGGGGCCACGCAGCCCCCCTCCCCAAAGTAAAAAAAAGAAAATAATTTAAAAAAAAGTGCAAGGCCGGCCCCGGGGGATGGGGTCCCCGGGGCCTTAAATGGCCTGAGGAGGGGGGCCACGCAGCCCCCCTCCAAATAAAAAAAAACAGGCCATGCCCCGGGGGATGGGGTCCCCGGGGCCAATACAGGCCCAGGGAAGGGGGGCCACGCGGCCCCCTTCCCGTTTTTTTTTTTTAATTTTAATTTAAAAAAAAGGGGTAAGGCCCTGGGGGATGGGGTCCCCAGGGCCTAAAAATAGGAAAAAGGAAGGGGGGCCACACAGCCCCCCTTCAGGGGGGGAAAAAAAAAACGATCGGGCCCGCAGGCCCCGCCCCCTTCCTTCACCACTCTGCAAACGCGCCCCCTGGCGCGTTTGCAGAGGGGGAACGAATTCCCCTTGAATACTGGGGGTCCCTGGGGGCCAACTAGCCCACCAGGAACCTCCAGTATGCGCCAGGGGGCTGCCTTGCAGAGAGGTGTACAGAGGCCACGCCCCTTTTTACACCTCTCTGCAACGCAGCTCTATGGCGCTTTTTGGAGGTATATGGTGGGCTAGTTGCACCCCAGGGACCCTCAGGATTCAAGGGGAGTTAATCCCCCGACTTAAAACGCGCCACGGGGCGCGTTTGCACAGTGGTGAAGGGAGGGGCGGGGCTTCAGGTGACATGTGTGCAAACAGGCCCCGTGGCGCGTTTTAAGATGGGGAATTAAATCCTCTTCAATCCTGAGGGTCCCTGGGGGCCAACTAGCCCAACAGGTACGTCCAGAAAGCGCCACAGAGCTGCGTTGCAGAGAGGTGTAAAAAGGGGTGTGGCCTCTGTACATGTCTCTGCAACGCAGCCCCCTGGCGCATACTGGAGGTTCCTGGTGGGCTAGTTGGCCCGTAGGGACCCTCATGATTCAAGGGGACTTAATCCCCCAACTTAAAACGCACCACGGGGCGCGTTTGCACAGATGTCACCTCAGGCCCCGCCCCCTCCCTTCACCATTGTGCAAATATTCCTCTAAAATCAGCCGAAATCCGAATTCCGATTTACTCACCTGTTATCAGGAGAGACCTCAGTGCTGCATCTTTCAGCCCAGTACTGATCCTCAAAAGTAATTTTAACCGTACTTACCGGTAACTTGAATTTCCTTCATAGGCTAACATTGACTGGTTTCACTTGGAAATTCTTCTAAGTGTGGAGTTTTGGAACTTTAAAATATTCCTCTAAAATCAGCCGAAATACGAATTCCGATTTACTCACCTGTTATCAGGAGAGACCTCAGTGCTGCATCTTTCAGCCCAGTACTGATCCTCAAAAGTAATTTTAACCGTACTTACCGGTAACTTGAATTTCCTTCATAGGCTAACATTGACTGGTTTCACTTGGAAATTCTTCTAAGTGTGGAGTTTTGGAACTTTAAAATATTCCTCTAAAATCAGCCGAAATACGAATTCCGATTTACTCACCTGTTATCAGGAGAGACCTCAGTGCTGCTCCTCAAAAGTAATTTTAACCGTACTTACCAGTAACTTGAATTTCCTTCCATAGGATATCATTGCCTGCTTTTGCTGAAAAAGTTTCTAAGTGTTGATTTTTGAAACATACAAATATTCCTCTAAAATCAGCCGAAATCCGAATTCTGATTTACTCACCTGTTATCAGGAGAGACCTCAGTGCTGCATCTTTCAGCCCAGTACTGGTCCTGAAAAGTAATTTTAACCGTACTTACCGGTAACTTGAATTTCCTTCATAGGCTAACATTGACTGGTTTCACTTGGAAATTCTTCTAAGTGTGGAGTTTTGGAACTTTAAAATATTCCTCTAAAATCAGCCGAAATACGAATTCCGATTTACTCACCTGTTATCAGGAGAGACCTCAGTGCTGCATCTTTCAGCCCAGTACTGATCCTCAAAAGTAATTTTAACCGTACTTACCAGTAACTTGAATTTCCTTCCATAGGATATCATTGCCTGCTTTTTGCTGAAAAAGTTTCTAAGTGTTGATTTTTGAAACATACAAATATTCCTCTAAAATCAGCCGAAATCCGAATTCTGATTTACTCACCTGTTATCAGGAGAGACCTCAGTGCTGCATCTTTCAGCCCAGTACTGATCCTGAAAAGTAATTTTAACCGTACTTACCAGTAACTTGAATTTCCTTCCATAGGCTAACATTGACTGGTTTCGCTTGGAAATGTCTTCTAAGTGTGGAGTTTTGGAACTTTACAAATATTCCTCTAAAATCAGCCGAAATACGAATTCCGATTTACTCACCTGTTATCAGGAGAGACCTCAGTGCTGCATCTTTCAGCCCAGTACTGGTCCTGAAAAGTAATTTTAACCGTACTTACCGGTAACTTGAATTTCCTTCATAGGCTAACATTGACTGGTTTCACTTGGAAATTCTTCTAAGTGTGGAGTTTTGGAACTTTAAAATATTCCTCTAAAATCAGCCGAAATACGAATTCCGATTTACTCACCTGTTATCAGGAGAGACCTCAGTGCTGCATCTTTCAGCCCAGTACTGATCCTCAAAAGTAATTTTAACCGTACTTACCAGTAACTTGAATTTCCTTCCATAGGATATCATTGCCTGCTTTTCGCTGAAAAAGTTTCTAAGTGTTGATTTTTGAAACATACAAATATTCCTCTAAAATCAGCCGAAATCCGAATTCTGATTTACTCACCTGTTATCAGGAGAGACCTCAGTGCTGCATCTTTCAGCCCAGTACTGATCCTGAAAAGTAATTTTAACCGTACTTACCAGTAACTTGAATTTCCTTCCATAGGCTAACATTGACTGCGTTTTGCTTGGAAATGTCTTCTAAGTGTTGAGTTTTGGAACTTTACAAATATTCCTCTAAAATCAGCCGAAATCCGAATTCTGATTTACTCACCTGTTATCAGGAGAGACCTCAGTGCTGCATCTTTCAGCCCAGTACTGGTCCTGAAAAGTAATTTTAACCGTACTTACCGGTAACTTGAATTTCCTTCATAGGCTAACATTGACTGGTTTCACTTGGAAATTCTTCTAAGTGTGGAGTTTTGGAACTTTAAAATATTCCTCTAAAATCAGCCGAAATACGAATTCCGATTTACTCACCTGTTATCAGGAGAGACCTCAGTGCTGCATCTTTCAGCCCAGTACTGATCCTCAAAAGTAATTTTAACCGTACTTACCAGTAACTTGAATTTCCTTCCATAGGATATCATTGCCTGCTTTTTGCTGAAAAAGTTTCTAAGTGTTGATTTTTGAAACATACAAATATTCCTCTAAAATCAGCCGAAATCCGAATTCTGATTTACTCACCTGTTATCAGGAGAGACCTCAGTGCTGCATCTTTCAGCCCAGTACTGATCCTGAAAAGTAATTTTAACCGTACTTACCGGTAACTTGAATTTCCTTCATAGGCTAACATTGACTGGTTTTCGCTTGGAAATGTCTTCTAAGTGTGGAGTTTTGGAACTTTACAAATATTCCTCTAAAATCAGCCGAAATACGAATTCCGATTTACTCACCTGTTATCAGGAGAGACCTCAGTGCTGCATCTTTCAGCCCAGTACTGGTCCTGAAAAGTAATTTTAACCGTACTTACCGGTAACTTGAATTTCCTTCTATAGGCTAACATTGACTGGTTTCACTTGGAAATTCTTCTAAGTGTGGAGTTTTGGAACTTTAAAATATTCCTCTAAAATCAGCCGAAATACGAATTCCGATTTACTCACCTGTTATCAGGAGAGACCTCAGTGCTGCATCTTTCAGCCCAGTACTGATCCTCAAAAGTAATTTTAACCGTACTTACCAGTAACTTGAATTTCCTTCCATAGGATATCATTGCCTGCTTTTTGCTGAAAAAGTTTCTAAGTGTTGATTTTTGAAACATAAAAATATTCCTCTAAAATCAGCCGAAATCCGAATTCTGATTTACTCACCTGTTATCAGGAGAGACCTCAGTGCTGCATCTTTCAGCCCAGTACTGATCCTGAAAAGTAATTTTAACCGTACTTACCGGTAACTTGAATTTCCTTCATAGGCTAACATTGACTGGTTTCACTTGGAAATTCTTCTAAGTGTGGAGTTTTGGAACTTTAAAATATTCCTCTAAAATCAGCCGAAATACGAATTCCGATTTACTCACCTGTTATCAGGAGAGACCTCAGTGCTGCATCTTTCAGCCCAGTACTGGTCCTGAAAAGTAATTTTAACCGTACTTACCGGTAACTTGAATTTCCTTCATAGGCTAACATTGACTGGTTTCACTTGGAAATTCTTCTAAGTGTGGAGTTTTGGAACTTTAAAATATTCCTCTAAAATCAGCCGAAATACGAATTCCGATTTACTCACCTGTTATCAGGAGAGACCTCAGTGCTGCATCTTTCAGCCCAGTACTGGTCCTGAAAAGTAATTTTAACCGTACTTACCGGTAACTTGAATTTTCTTCATAGGCTAACATTGACTGGTTTCACTTGGAAATTCTTCTAAGTGTGGAGTTTTGGAACTTTAAAATATTCCTCTAAAATCAGCCGAAATACGAATTCCGATTTACTCACCTGTTATCAGGAGAGACCTCAGTGCTGCATCTTTCAGCCCAGTACTGGTCCTGAAAAGTAATTTTAACCGTACTTACCGGTAACTTGAATTTCCTTCATAGGCTAACATTGACTGGTTTCACTTGGAAATTCTTCTAAGTGTGGAGTTTTGGAACTTTATAATATTCCTCTAAAATCAACCAAAGTACGAATTCCAATTTACTCACCTGTTATCAGGAGAGAACCCAGTGCTGCATCTTTTAGCCCAGCACTGACCCTGAAAAGTAATTTTAACCGTACTTACCAGTAACTTATATTTTCTTCCATAGGAATCCATTGTCTGGTTTTCAGCAGAAAACTTTCAAAGTGTCGATTTTCACAAACTACAAATATTCCTTAAAAATCGCCTGTATGACTTAAACGCATTCTTTCAACTGTTTACAGGAGATGCACCAGTGCTGGATCCAGGATCCAACACTGAGTAAGAAAAAGTAACGATAACAGTTTTTACCTGCTAAGTGAATTTCCTTCCATAGGATAACATTGGTGATTCTATGAGAAAAAGTTTCTAAGTGTCAACTTTTAAAATACAATAATATTCCTTAAAAATCACTACTGTAACCAAAACGCTTTTACTCAACTGTTTACAGGAGATGTCCCAGGACTGAATCTAGGATCCAGTCCTGTGGTTAGAAAAGTAATCCATAAAGTAACTAATTGCATTTAACTAGAAATTCACATTGAGCTGAATGTTGCATTGTGTTTGAAAATGTGTTGCCCATTGCAACAACTGTAACTACTGTACTTAAAAGTCTATTGCCTATGTGCAAAGTATTTAAACTAAAGTAATTCATTCTGAGAAAGTATTTTTTGTAATGTAATGTATAATGTAATTACAATGTAATTTAAAAAATAAAATATGTAAAAAAAAATTGTTTCTAAACAATTTGGAAATCAGTATGAAAAAAATTTATATAACAATTAATACATTTAAAAATTGTCATTTACAAAACCTTTGAAATTCACTGAAAAAACCGTAGGTTTCAGACATGTTATAGTTACAAATTAGCATTTAAAAAACCTTTGAAATTCACTGAAAAAACCATAGGTTTCAGGGACGTTATAGTTACAAATTAGCATTTAAAAAACCTTTGAAATTCACTGAAAAAACCATAGGTTTTAGGGACAGTTATAGTTAGTTGGACATTGCACTCGTACAAAACCCGTGAAATTCCCCCGTTATAGTTAGTCCAGCTAACTATAACTCGCGCCCCGCAATGCACTGCTGATGACGTCACATATTACATCACTCATGACATGGTCAGTGACATCACTGATGACATCACTGATGACATCTCAAATGACATCACTGATGACATCATCCACGTGATAATTTCATGCATCTTCTCACACCCTAATATAACCTTTGATACACCCACTCTAAATTACAGACTGCCATTCGCAAAACCATAGACACTCCAACACCAATAACTACATACCCACTCACTGATTCTTAGGTCTACGCACACATCCACTCACTCACCCGTACAGTCACTCATACTTACGGTCACTCAGTACAGGACTATCATATGCACTCATACTCCTATATAGACACTCAAACACCGCCACTCATCCATAGAGGTACTCACACACCTAGTCAGTCATGCAAATAATTAAACACACTACCATTTACTCACCTATACAGTTATACACACACCAGCTCACTTACTCATACAAATACTAGCACATTCTTACGCTCTTATACAATCACTGATACAAGCACACACTCATCCATACAGCCACTATCACAATCACTCACTCTTGCTTATAGCTATTTATATACTCCAACACACATATATACTGCCTTTCACATATGTAGTTACTCACACATGTACCACTGGGACATACATTCACTCACTAACACACTCTTACACACACTTACCCACCCATACAGTCTATCACAGATGCACTCTTTAAACCATCCACCCAGTGAATCACCCACTCACACATCTATGCACAGAGTCGCACACACCCCTCCCACACAAACACTCAGGCACCCATACAGATACTCACACAAGCATTCAATAACTCATATAGACACTCATGTAGCTATTCACAAACACATGCAGCCACTTACACAGCAACAGACAGACGGATACAGACATTCACCCAGTTTAGTCACTAACCCATGCATTCAGTAAGATACGTTAAATCACTCACTTATAGAGTCAGTCACGCACCTACTAAATCATCCATACAGACACTTACACACCCACTCATTCTTCAATACGTCTTTTCCTATATATATTAAAAATATTTAAACTTTACAGAAACACAAAGTCACTGGATGATGTCATCAGTGATGTCATCAGTGATGTCATTTGAGATGTCATCAGTGATGTCATCAGTGATGTCACTGACCATGTCATGAGTGATGTAATATGTGACGTCATCAGCAGTGCATTGCGGGGCGCGAGTTATAGTTAGCTGGACTAACTATAACGGGGGAATTTCACGGGTTTTGTACGAGTGCAATGTCCAAATAACTATAACTGTCCCTAAAACCTATGGTTTTTTCAGTGAATTTCAAAGGTTTTTAAATGCTAATTTGTAACTATAACGTCCCTGAAACCTATGGTTTTTCAGTGAATATATATATATATATATATTCACTGAAAAAACCATAGGTTTTAGGGACAGTTATAGTTAGTTGGACATTGCACTCGTACAAAACCCGTGAAATTCCCCGTTATAGTTAGTTCAGCTAACTATAACGCTGCGCCCCGCAATGCACTGCTGATGACGTCACATATTACATCACTCATGACATGGTCAGTGACATCACTGATGACATCACTGATGACATCTCAAATGACATCACTGATGACATCATCCAGTGACTGTGTGTTTCTGTAAAGTTTAAATATTTTTAATATATATAGGGAAAGGCGTATTGAAGAATGAGTGGGTGTATAAGTGTGTGTATGGATGATTTAGTAGGTGCGTGACTAATTCTATAAGTGAGTGATTAAACGTATCTTACTGAATGCATGGGTTAGTGACTAAACTGGGTTAATGTCTGTATCTGTCTGTTGCTGTGTAAGTGGCTGCATGGGTTTGTGAATAGCTACATGAGTGTCTATAAGAGTTATTGATTTGTTGTCTGAGTATCTGTATGGGTGCCTGAGTGTTTGTGTGGATGGGTGTGTGCGACTGTGCATAGATGTGTGAGTGGGTGATTCACTGGGTGGATGGTTTCAAGAGTGCATCTGTGATAGACTGTATGGGTGGGTAAGTGTGTGTAAGAGTGTGTTAGTGAGTGAATGTATGTCCCAGTGGTACATGTGTGAGTAACTACATATGTGAAAGGCAGTATATATGTGTGTTGGAGTATAAAAATAGCTATAAGCGAGAGTGTGTGATTGTGATAGTGGCTGTATGGATGAGTGTGTGCTTGTGTCAGTGATTGTATAAGAGCGTAACAATGTGCTAGTATTTGTATGATTAAGTGAGCTGGTGTGTGTATAACTGTATAGGTGAGTAAATGGCAGTGTGTTTAATTATTTGCATGACTGACTAGGTGTGTGAGTACCTCTATGGATGAGTGGCGGTGTTTGAGTGTCTATATAGGAGTAAGAGTGCATATGATTGTCCTGTACTGAGTGACCATAAGTATGAGTGACTGTACGGGTGAGTGAGTGGATGTGTGTGTGTAGACCTAAGAATCAGTGAGTGGGTATGTAGTTATTGGTGTTGGAGTGTCTATGGTTTTGCGAATGGCAGTCTGTAATTTAGATTGGGTGTATCAAAGGTTATATTAGGGTGTGAGGAGGTGCATCAGATTATCACGTGGATGATGTCATCAGTGATGTCATTTGAGATGTCATCAGTGATGTCATCAGTGATGTCACTGACCATGTCATGATTGATGTAATATGTGACGTCATCAGCAGTGCATTGTGGGCGCGAGTTATAGTTAGCTGAACTAACTATAACGGGGGAATTTCACGGGTTTTGTACGAGTGCAATGTCCAACTAACTATAACTGTCCCTAAAACCTATGGTTTTTTCAGTGAATTTCAAAGGTTTTTAAATGCTAATTTCTAACTATAACTTATCTGAAACCTATGGTTTTTTCAGTGAATTTCAAAGGTTTTTTAAATGCTAATTCCTAACTATAACATGTCTGAAACCTACGGTTTTTCAGTGAATCTCAAAGGTTTTGTAAATGACAATTTTTAAATGTATTAATTGTTATATTAATTTTTTCATACTGATTTATTACATTTTTAGATTTTTTTTTTTACATATTTTATTTTTTAAATTACATTGTAATTACATTATACATTACATTACAAAAAATACTTTCTCAGAATGAATTACTTTAGTTTAAATACTTTGCACATAGGCAATAGACTTTTAAGTACAGTAGTTACAGTTGTTGCAATGGGCACCACATTTTCAAACACAATGCAACATTCAGCTCAATGTGAATTTCTAGTTAAATGCAATTAGTTACTTTATGGATTACTTTTCTAACCACAGGACTGGATCCTAGATTCAGTCCTGGTACATCTCCTGTAAACAGTTGAGTAAAAGCGTTTTGGTTACAGTCGTGATTTTTAAGGAATATTATTGTATTTTAAAAGTTGACACTTAGAAACTTTTTCTCATAGAATCACCAATGTTATCCTATGGAAGGAAATTCACTTAGCAGGTAAAAACTGTTATCGTTACTTTTTCTTACTCAGTGTTGGATCCTGGATCCAGCACTGGTGCATCTCCTGTAAACAGTTGAAAGAATGCGTTTAAGTCATACAGGCGATTTTTAAGGAATATTTGTAGTTTGTGAAAATCGACACTTTGAAACTTTTCTGCTGAAAACCAGACAATGGATTCCTATGGAAGAAAATATAAGTTACTGGTAAGTACGGTTAAAATTACTTTTCAGGACCAGTACTGGGCTGAAAGATGCAGCACTGAGGTCTCTCCTGATAACAGGCGAGTAAATCGGAATTCGTATTTCGGCTGATTTTAGAGGAATATTTTAAAGTTCCAAAACTCCACACTTAGAAGAATTTCCAAGTGAAACCAGTCAATGTTAGCCTATGGAAGGAAATTCAAGTTACTGGTAAGTACGGTTAAAATTACTTTTCAGGACCAGTACTGGGCTGAAAGATACAGCACTGAGGTCTCTCCTTATAACAGGTGAGTAAATCGGAATTCGTATTTCGGCTGATTTTAGAGGAATATTTGTATGTTTCAAAAATCAACACTTAGAAACTTTTTCAGCAAAAAGCAGGCAATTATATCCTATGGAAGGAAATTCAAGTTACTGGTAAGTACGGTTAAAATTACTTTTGAGGATCAGTACTGGGCTGAAAGATGCAGCACTGAGGTCTCTCCTGATAACAGGTGAGTAAATCGGAATTCGTATTTCGGCTGATTTTAGAGGAATATTTTAAAGTTCCAAAACTCCACACTTAGAAGAATTTCCAAGTGAAACCAGTCAATGTAAGCCTATGGAAGGAAATTCAAGTTACTTGTAAGTACGGTTAAAATTACTTTTCAGGACCAGTACTGGGCTGAAAGATACAGCACTGAGGTCTCTCCTGATAACAGGTGAGTAAATCGGAATTCGTATTTCGGCTGATTTTAGAGGAATATTTTAAAGTTCCAAAACTCCACACTTAGAAGAATTTCCAAGTGAAACCAGTCAATGTTAGCCTATGGAAGGAAATTCAAGTTACTGGTAAGTACGGTTAAAATTACTTTTCAGGATTAGTACTGGGCTGAAAGATGCAGCACTGAGGTCTCTCCTGATAACAGGTGAGTAAATCAGAATTCGTATTTCGGCTGATTTTAGAGGAATATTTGCACAATGGTGAAGGGAGGGGGCGGGGCCTGAGGTGACATCTGTGCAAACGCGCCCGTGGCGCGTTTTAAGTTGGGGGATTAAGTCCCCTTGAATCATGAGGGTCTCTACGGGCTAACTAGCCCACCAGGAACCTCCAGTATGCGCCAGGGGCTGCTTTGCAGAGACATGTACAGAGGCCACACCCCTTTTACACCTCTCTGCAACGCAGCTCTGTGGCGCTTTCTGGACGTACCTGTTGGGCTAGTTGGCCCCCAGGGACCCTCAGGATTGAAGGGGATTTAATTCCCGACTTAAAACGCGCCACGGGCGCGTTAGCACAGTGGTGAAGGGAGGGCGGGGCTTCAGGTGACATGTGTGCAAACAGGCCCCGTGGCGCGTTTTAAGATGGGGGATTAAATCCCTTCAATCCTGAGGGTCCCTGGGGGCCAACTAGCCCACCATGTACTTCTAAAAGCGCCACAGAGCTGCGTTGCAGATAGGTGTAAAAGGGGCGTGGCCTCTGTACACGTCTCTGCAACGCAGCCCCTGGCGCATACTGGAGGTTCCTGGTGGGCTAGTTGGCCCCAGGGACCCTCATGATTAAAGGGGACTTAATCCCCCAACTTAAAACGCGCCACGGGGCGCGTTTGCACAGATGTCACCTCAGGCCCCGCCCCTCCCTTCACCATTGTGCAAATATTCCTCTAAAATCAGCCAAAATACGAATTCCGATTTACTCACCTGTTTTCAGGAGAGACCTCAGTGCTGCATCTTTCAGCCCAGTACTGATCCTGAAAAGTAATTTTAACCGTACTTACCAGTAACTTGAATTTCCTTCCATAGAATATCATTGCCTGCTTTTTGCTGAAAAAGTTTCTGTCGATTTTTGAAACATACAAATATTCCTCTAAAATCAGCAGAAATACGAATTCCGATTTACTCACCTGTTATCAGGAGAGACCTCAGTGCTGCATCTTTCAGCCCAGTACTGATCCTGAAAAGTAATTTTAACCGTACTTACCAGTAACTTGAATTTCCTTCCATAGGATATCATTGCCTGCTTTTTGCTGGAAAAGTTTCTAAGTGTGGAGTTTTGGAACTTTATAATATTCCTCTAAAATCAGCAGAACTACGAATTCCGATTTACTCACCTGTTATCAGGAGAGACCTCAGTGCTGCATCTTTGAGCCCAGTACTGATCCTAAAAAGTAATTTTAACCGTACTTACCAGTAACTTGAATTTCCTTCCATAGGATATCATTGACTGGTTTCACTTGGAAATTCTTCTAAGTGTGGAGTTTTGGAACTTTAAAATATTCCTCTAAAATCAGCCGAAATACGAATTCCGATTTACTAACCTGTTATCAGGAGAGACCTCAGTGCTGCATCTTTTAGCCCAGCACTGACCCTGAAAAGTAATTTTAACCGTACTTACCAGTAACTTATATTTTCTTCCATAGGAATCCATTGTCTGGTTTTCAGCAGAAAAGTTTCAAAGTGTCGATTTTCACAAACTACAAATATTCCTTAAAAATCGCCTGTATGACTTAAACGCATTCTTTCAACTGTTTACAGGAGATGCACCAGTGCTGGATCCAGGATCCAACACTGAGTAAGAAAAAGTAACGATAACAGTTTTTACCTGCTAAGTGAATTTTCTTCCATAGGATAACATTGGTGATTCTATGAGAAAAAGTGTCAAAGTGTCAACTTTTAAAATACAATAATATTCCTTTAAAAATCACGACTGTAACCAAAACGCTTTTACTCAACTGTTTACAGGAGATGTACCAGGACTGAATCTAGGATCCAGTCCTGTGGTTAGAAAAGTAATCCATAAAGTAACTAATTGCATTTAACTAGAAATTCACATTGAGCTGAATGTTGCATTGTGTTTGAAAATGTGTTGCCCATTGCAACAACTGTAACTACTGTACTTAAAAGTCTATTGCCTATGTGCAAAGTATTTAAACTAAAGTAATTCATTCTGAGAAAGTATTTTTGTAATGTAATGTATAATGTAATTACAATGTAATTTAAAAAATAAAATATGTAAAAAAATTGTTTCTAAAAATGTAGTAAATTAGTATGAAAAAAATTAATATAACAATTAATACATTTAAAAATTGTCATTTACAAAGCCTTTGAAATTCACTGAAAAAACCGTAGGTTTCAGACATGTTATAGTTAGGAATTAGCATTTAAAAAACCTTTGAAATTCACTGAAAAAACCATAGGTTTCAGATATGTTATAGTTAGAAATTAGCATTTAAAAAGCCTTTGAAATTCACTGAAAAAACCATAGGTTTTAGGGACAGTTATAGTTAGTTGGACATTGCACTAGTACAAAACCCGTGAAATTCCCCCGTTATAGTTAGTTCAGCTAACTATAACTCGCGCCCCTGCAATGCACTGCTGATGACGTCACATATTACATCACTCATGACATGGTCAGTGACATCACTGATGACATCACTGATGACATCTCAAATGACATCACTGATGACATCATCCATGTGATAATTTCATGCATCTTCTCACACCCTAATATAACTTTTGATACACCCACTCTAAATTACAGACTGCCATTCTCAAAACCATAGACACTCCAATACCAATAACTACATACCAACTCACTGATTCTTAGGTCTACACACACATCCACTCACTCACCCGTACAGTCACTCATACTTACAGTCACTCAGTACAGGACTATCATATGCACTCATACACCTATATAAACACTGACACACCGCCACTCATCCATAGAGGTACTCACACACCTAGTCAGTCATGCAAAAAATTAATCACACACCCATTTACTCACCTATAGAGTTATACACACACCAGCTCAATAACTCATACAAATACTAGCACATTCTTACGCTCTTATACAATAACTGATACAAGCACACATGCATCCATACAGCCACTCTCACAATCACACACTCTCACGTATAGCCTTTTAAATACTCTAACACACATATATACTTCCTTTTACATATGTAGTTACTCGCACATGTACCACTGAGATATACATTCACTCACTAACACACCCATACACACACTCACCCACCCAAGCAGTCCATCACAGACGCACTCTTCAAATCATGCACCCAGTGAATCACCCACTCACACATCTATGTACAGAGTCGCACACACCCCACCCACACAAACACTCAGGCACCCATACAGATACTCAGACAACCAATCAATAACTCATATAGACACTCATGTAGCTATTCACAAACCCATGCAGCCACTTACACAGCAACAGACAGACGGATACAGACATTCACCCAGTTTAGTCACTAACCCATGCATTCAGTAACATACGTTTAATCACTCACTTATACAGTTAGTCACGCACCTACTAAATCATCCATTCAGACACTTATACACCCACTCACTCTTCAATACGCCTTTCCCTATATATATTAAACATATTTAAACTTTACAGAAACACACAGTCACTGGATGATGTCATCAGAGATGTCATCAGTGATGTCATTTGAGATGCCATCAGTGATGTCATCAGTGATGTCACTGACCATGTCATGAGTGATGTAATATGTGACGTCATCAGCAGTGCATTGCGGGGGCGCGAGTTATAGTTAGCTGAACTAACTATAACGGGGAAATTTCACGGGTTTTGTACGAGTGCAATGTCCAACTAACTATAACTGTCCCTAAAACCTATGGTTTTTTCAGTGAATTTCAAAGGTTTTTTAAATGCTAATTTCTAGCTATAACATATCTGAAACCTATGGTTTTTTCAGTGAATATATATATATATATATATCTACTGGCGGTCGCCAGTAGATAGTTATAGTTAGGACCTATTTTCCATAGGAAATCCGCAACATTCTATTTGAAATAACTTTGGCGCTGGCTGACGAATCTTCGCGAAAGTTTCCAACTTGTTGGGGCGCTCCGGTCTGCTCCTATCCTGAAAGTCTCGGGGTGAATCGTCAAGCGGGAGCCGAGAAAAAAGGGGGTTCCCAAAACGCGTTTTCCCCTTGCAATTTTCCATAGGAACCTTTCATCGCAGCTACAGCCCGAACTGCTGAACGGAATTACACCAAATTTGGCAAAGAGGTAGCCCTTGGTTCAGTGTCGTGCCTTTTGCTTAAATGGTGTAAATCCGTTCAGTAGTTCCTGAGAAAATCAAAAGTAAAGTCACATATATATCTATGGCCGAGTAGGGTCCGCGTTCCCTCCCGATCACGAGCTGCATGCTAATTGGCTGTCAAGTGGCTGTCAACACTCCAAATCAGGAAGTGTTGGCAGCCATTTTATCCCTCGGTAGAACCGAGGGACAGAAACAAGTGCGCAAAGTGCAAAAGGGGGCAGGGTAGAAACACCCTGACCTCCTAGGTCTGCTCAGGGGGTCCCACAAGGACCCCCTGGGCAGAAAAAGCATTTATTTTTTATTTTTTTAAATCGGCGGGATGCGCTTAGGGTGCGCGGATCCCGCCGAGAAAAGAAAAAGAAACAAGTGCGCAAAACGCACAAAGGGGGCAGGGTAGAAACACCCTGACCCCCTAGGTCTGCTCAGGGGGTCCCACAAGGACCCCCTGGGCAGAAAAAAGCATTAAAAAAAAAAAAAAATCGGCGGGATGCGCTTAGGGTGCGCGGATCCCGCGGAAAAAAAAGAAAACGAAGCGCGGTCTCCCGCGCTTTGTTGTTAATTGGCCCCCGGGTGGGCCAAGTCCTGGGGGCATGCGGGGGTTATGAATTTAATGAATGGGGGCCTCTAAGGCCCCTCCAAGCCCCGGGGACCGCCACCCCGGGGCTTCTTTTTTATTTTATAAGTACCTGTGTGGGGGGCTCGAGCCCCCACACGCCCGAGGACCGCCACCTCCCGGGGCACTAAAGATTTAAATATGGGGGTCCGTTACGGACCCCAGAGCCCGGGGACCACCACCTCCCTGGGGCTTTCAAGATGTTGGGAGGGAGGCCGCGCGGCCCCACTCCTGGAGCCCTTGATGGCCCTGGGGACCGCCACCCCCAGGGCCGGCTCCTGCAGTGTCCCGGGGTGCCTACCCCGGGACACTGTAGTTTGCTATGGCAGGGCGGGAGCCTCGCGGTTCCCGTCCTGCCATAGCAAACTGCTTGGTTTTGGAAGAGAGCAGGAAACCTGCCTCTCTTCCAAAACCAAAGACAATTGCTTTTCCACACGGGGAGCTGCATCTTAGCAGCTCCCCATGTGGAAAAGCAATGCCGGCTCCCGCAGGAGGCGGGGAGCCGGCATGGTCCGTGGGGGAGTTGGGGTCCCCCCACGGACCCCAAAGGATAGGGCCGGCTCCTGCAGTGTCCCAGGGTGCCTACCCCGGGACACTGTAGTTTGCTATGGCAGGGCGGGAGCCTCGCGGCTCCCGTCCTGCCATAGCAAACTGCTTTGGTTTTGGAAGAGAGAGCAGGAAACCTGCTCTCTCTTCCAAAACCAAAGACAATTGCTTTTCCACACGGGGAGCTGCATCTTAGCAGCTCCCCATGTGGAAAGCAATGCCGGCTCCCGCAGGAGGCGGGGAGCCGGCATGGTCCGTGGGGAGTTGGGGTCCCCCACGGACCCCAAAGGATAGGGCCAGCCCCGGGGGATGGGGTCCCTGGGGCAAGTAGGGGCCCGGGAGGGGGGCCACGCGGCCCCCCCTCCTCAAAAATAATTAATAAAAAATAAATAAAGGCCAGCCCCGGGGGATGGGGTCCCGGGCCTAAGGAGGCCTTAGGAGGGGGGCCACGCAGCACCCCTCCATGAACATTTTAAAAAAAAATAAGGTGGCAATGACCCAGGGGATGGGGTCCCCAGGGCCCAAAATAATTACAAAGAAGGGGGGCCACACAGCCCCCTTTAAAAAAAAAAAATCCGGCATCGCGCCGGAGGCCACGCCCCTCCTTGTCAGCACTCTGAAAACGCGCCCTGGCGCGTTTGCAGAGGGGGAACGAATTCCCTTGAATACTGGGGTTCCTGGGGCCAACTAGCCCACCAGGAACCTCCAGTATGCGCCAGGGGCTGCGTTGCAGAGAGGTGTTCTGAGGCCATGCCCCTTTTACACCTCTCTGCAACGCAGCTCTGTGGCGCTTAATGGAGGTAGCTGGTGGGCTAGTTGCACCCCAGGGACCCTCAGGATTCAAGAGGAGTTAATCCCCCGACTTAAAACGTGCCACGGGGCGCGTTTGCACAGTGGTGAACGGAGGGGGCGGGGCCTGAGGTGACATGTGTGCAAAAACAGGCCCCTTGGCGCGTTTTAAGATGGGGAATTAAATCCCCTTCAATCCTGAGGGTCCCTGGGGGCCAACTAGCCCACCAGGTACCTCCAGTAAGCGCCACGGAGCTGCGTTGCAGAGTGTTGTAAAAAGGGGCGTGGCCTCTGAACACCTCTCTGCAACGCAGCTCTCTGGCGCATACTGGAGGTATGTGGTGGGCTAGTTGGCCCCTAGGGACCCTCGGGATTGAGGAGGAATTAATTCTCCAACTTATAACACGCCACAGTGCGTGTTTGCAGACATGTCACCTCAGGTCCCACCCCCTTCCTTCACCATTGTGCAAATATTCCTCTAAAATCAGCCGAACTACAAATTCCGATTTACTCACCTGTTATCAGGAGAGACCTCAGTGCTGCATCTTTGAGCCCAGTACTGATCCTGAAAAGTAATTTTAACCGTACTTACCAGTAACTTGAATTTCCTTCCATAGGATATCATTGCCTGCTTTTTGCTGAAAAAGTTTCTAAGTGTCGATTTTGAAACATACAAATATTCCTCTAAAATCAGCAGAACTACGAATTCCGATTTACTCACCTGTTATCAGGAGAGACCTCAGTGCTGCATCTTTGAGCCCAGTACTGATCCTGAAAAGTAATTTTTACCGTACTTACCAGTAACTGGAATTTCCTTCCGTAGGCTAACATTGACTGGTTTCACTTGGAAATTCTTCTAAGTGTGGAGTTTTGGAACTTTATACTATTCCTCTAAAATCAGCCGAACTACGAATTCCGATTTACTCACCTGTTATCCGGAGAGACCACAGTGCTGCATCTTTGAGCCCAGTACTAATCCTGAAAAGTAATTTTAACCGTACTTACCAGTAACTTGAATTTCCTTCCATAGGATATCATTGCCTGCTTTTTGCTGAAAAGGTTTCTAAGTGTCGATTTTTGAAACATACAAATATTCCGCTAAAATCAGCAGAACTACGAATTCCGATTTACTCACCTGTTATCAGGAGAGACCTCAGTGCTGCATCTTTGAGCCCAGTACAGATCCTGAAAAGTAATTCTAACCATACTTACCAGTAACTTGAATTTCCTTCCATAGGCTAACATTGACTGGTTTCACTTGGAAATTCTTTTCAAGTGTGGAGTTTTGGAACTTTATAATATTCCTCTAAAATCAGCCGAACTACGAATTTCGATTTACTCACCTGTTATCAGGAGAGAACCCAGTGCTGCATCTTTTAGCCCAGCACTGACCCTGAAAAGTAATTCTAACCGTATTTACCAGTAACTTGTATTTCCTTCCATAGGAATCCATTGTCTGGTTTTCAGCAGAAAAGTTTCAAAGTGTCGATTTTCACAAACTACAAATATTCCTTAAAAATCGCCTGTATGACTTAAACGCATTCTTTCAACTGTTTACAGGAGATGCACCAGTGCTGGATCCAGGATCCACCACTGAGTAAGAAAAAGTAACGATAACACTACTTACCTGCTAAGTGAATTTCCTCCCATAGGATAACATTGGTGATTCTATGTGAAAAAGTTGCTGTGTCAACTTTTAAAATACAATAATATTCCTTAAAAATCACTACTGTAACCAAAACGCTTTTACTCAACTGTTTACAGGAGATGTCCCAGGACTGAATCTAGGATCCAGTCCTGTGGTTAGAAAAGTAATCCATAAAGTAACTAATTGCATTTAACTAGAAATTCACATTGAGCTCAATGTTGCATTGTGTTTGAAATTGTGTTGCCCATTGCAACAACTGTAACTACTGTACTTAAAAGTCTATTGCCTATTTGCAAAGTATTTAAACTAAAGTAATTCATTCAGAGAAAGTATATTTTGTAATGTAATGTATAATGTAATTACAATGTAATTTAAAAAAGAAAATATGTAAAAATAAATAGTTTAAAAAATGTAGTAAATCAGTATCAAAAAATAAATATAACAATTAATACATTTAAAAATTGTCATTTACAAAACCTTTGAAATTCACTGAAAAAAACATAGGTTTCAGACATGTTATACTTAGGAATTAGCATTTATAAAACCTTTGAAATTCACTGAAAAAACCATAGGTTTCAGGCACGTTATAGTTAGAAATTAGCATTTAAAAAACCTTACAAATTCACTGAAAAAACCATAGGTTTTAGGGACAGTTATAGTTAGTTGGACATTGCACTCGTACAAAACCCGTGAAATTCCCCCGTTATAGTTAGTTCAGCTAACTATAACTTGCGCCCCCGCAATGCACTGCTGATGACGTCACATATTACATCGCTCATGACATGGTCAGTGACATCACTGATGACATCACTGATGACATCTTAAATGACATCACTGATGACATCATCCAGTGACTGTGTGTTTCTGTAAAGTTTAAATATGTTTAATATATATAGGGAAATTCTCTGATTTTTTGGCTATTCTTACAAGCCTTACAGCTCATGCATGGGTAAAACCCTGTCACTAGATCTTTTCTTTTTGGTCCCTTTGTGAAATAGCTCCTGACTAATTGATCTTTAAGCACAGGGCCTTTTCGGTATGTGATCAGGGGACTAAGTGGAATTAAAGGTCCAATTACATTATCTGTTTTTAGAACCTTCCAGTTCTTTCTAAAAATCTGAAAAACTTCTGTCGATCCGGTGGTGTATTCTGTAATCATTCTAGCCATCCCTTCTGATTCTGGAGTGTATAAAACTGACTTGTTTGATTCAAGCAATAGGTCCTTGCTTTCTATCTTACCAATCTTCCTTTCTGCGTTGATCAATGTTTGTTTTCTATACCCACGATTTTCAAATCTCTGTAATGTATTACTACTCTCTTTTTGAAATTCCTCTTCTCGTGAGCAATTCCGCTTCAACCTTACCAACTCACCATAGGGAACCCCATTTATAACGCTTTTAGGATGGAAACTATTTGCGTGTAATGTGCTGTTCCCAGCTGTGGGTTTCCTATAGAGAGTTGTTTCAATCCTGTTTTCCTCTATATACACCATCAGATCTAAATATGGTACATTCGTTTTGCTAATACATTCTGTGAATCTTAGGTTCATGTCATTATCATTCAGTATAGTTACATACTCAGTTGCTTCTTCTATCGACCCCCTCCATAGAATAAAGAGGTCATCGATATAGCGAGACCATAGGACTATTTTATCCAACCATCTCTCATTCTGTCCTGCCCAGGCCACGTGCTTCTCCCACCATCCCACGAATAAATTCGCGTAGCTGGCGGCGAAGCACGTGCCCATCGCAGTAAAAAAAAAAAATATATATATATATATATATATATATATGTA
>CAWUFW010028457.1:0-21782 GCA_963921515.1 Calotriton arnoldi | reverse complement strand
TTTTTGCGACTGCTTTCGCAGGAAAACTGGTGTTATGGGCTGTTAGCACCAGCTTGTGAATGGGGCGATAAATTTAGCGCGAGTTTGGATGCGTTAAAGTGCCGATAACTCGGCGATAGCTCCTTGAGAATATGCCCCTATGTACATAGTTTGCATGTCAAACCCCATACTATGATCCACCTTGCACCACAACTACCTCACATCACATCACAACCTAACCTAATGTACTCATACATACACTCTTCACACACATCCTTCGTCCAGCTATAGAGGCATACACTTTTTTAATCACGAATGAGAGCTACTTCATTGATTATTCATGATTATGTTGCCAGCTGGGTATCCATAATGTCGACGCACGTTTCGGTGGGTAAGTAAATCCGCAACCACCTTCTTCAGGACCTCTCCTTGTCAATTAAATTCTAATGGAGGGTGTTGGGGAATCTGTAAGCAAAGGAAATACTTTAGAAGGGTGGGACGCCCATAAGTACTTAATTTTACAACGGAGATACCTACTACTCTTGCCATAGAACAAGACGAAATAAGACAGAAAAAAGAAAAAAGAAGAAAAGGATAACATCCTTCACCCTACCACCCGACGTGAAAAGAATTCTTGTGAGCCAAGCTTAAAAAGGGGGAAAGTCACCCCATTGTAGATTTCATGAGTTAAAAAAGTATAGTTTTTTTGCGACATGTTAGAAGAGGTGATAGATCGATTTTCACCTTATATCCCTTCCATTTTTAATGTGTTGGATAGACCTCATGCTGGGTCCTTTGTATCTTAGTACCACATATGTGCATAATTACAATTTTTTACTAACCCAGAACAAAGTGACTGTAATCACAATCACTGATTGGAATCTGATGCGCGGTTAGGGAACCTTTTCCACAAATATGGAGTTTTTGTAATCCCTTCAGTAGATATGTTATTTGTCTGTCTCCGTGGCTGTGAATAAATAATGAGACATATTTTGTGTTCACTGCTCTATGCCTTGTTTATTTATACTAATGGTTGGTTTTTCTACTGCATATGGGTAGGATAAAGAATTCATTACCTTTTTTTTAATTATGAGTTATTTTGGTCCAACCTTGTCGTAGGGAAGATCAATAAGGTTTGATTCGCTTTGCCTCATTTTGCCTCATAGGGATGTAGGCGAAATTTATGTTGACTTTCAATGTTTGTCCATTGGCCTTTCTGCAGTTAGTGTCTTTAGGAAATAAGAGAAATAGTATCTTCTATTACAATGTGTCCATGTCGAACAGTCGTTTGACTTGGAATACTATTACAACGCTTTGCCTAAGCGTACAACACTAAATAAGATCATATTGGGGCCAATGTTGCTCGTGGCGTTATATCTAACTACACTGATCCTGCTACTTGAACATAAAAACTAGTTCCCTGATACGCTTTTGCTCACCACTATCGGCGTTACGGTAAACTATTTGTAGGAGCATTCCAAATCAAGCATTTCTATTGCTACGAACACGTGCTCGCCTCTAAGACATGAGCTGAAAGAACTATTACAATGCTTTGTCTAAGCGTACGACACTACATAAAATCATATTGAGTCAGATGTTACTCGGGCGTTATATCTAAATGCACCGGTACTGCTACTTGAACAAAAAGTAGTTCTCTAATGCGCTTTTGCTCACCAATATCGTCCTTGCAGTACATTTTTTAAAGGAGTGTTCCAAATCAAACATTTCTATCGTTATGGGAACATGCTCGCCTCCCGACTTTTCACTCACTTTAAAACGTAGATAATACGACTACCACTGAGACAAAATACTTGAATGTGGGACAGAGTTCTCTATTTCATGGGTCTCACTTACCTTCATTCTGATATCTTGCTGACCATCAGTGTTTCCGATCTCTTTCGTCCCGCTGTGCGTAAAGGAATTAAAACGCGGACGCAAGAGCCGTTTAAAAAGAATTGTGTGAAGCGCGCACATGACCAGAAACAAAGGACTGGTCTTAATTCATTCCTTAAATTTGCGCCATCTTAAAGAGGCTTTTCTTGATGTAAATCTCTGGGATTGCAGTGGATATAACTTGCAATATATATTATATTATAGACACTAGGCTTTGTGAGACAAATATATAATCTGAGTAACAAGTAGTAATAATTAACTACAAGATTCTCGTGGCATTATGACGGCACTACGTTTATATTAAACCGTTTTATTGGTACAGGGAATGCTCAAATAATACGAGAGAAAAGTTTACTATTTTTCAGAGCAACGCTACATATGTCATGGAGTTCAAACGTGGGCTTCTCTGTGAATTTCATGGGGTTACAGTCGCCATATTTAAATGATGTTATATGGTTACCAGTATACACGTCTGGTTAGTGGCCCTCACCAAATTTTCAGATTGGCCAAGAATGGATACCTGCACTAGATTCATACCTGGCTCAATGAGGCTGTACCGCAGTTTGCTATTTTCCCTGTGTTCTGGAGAGAAACTAGTAAATTGTGTTTTTTTCACTACTATATCTCTTTGTCTACCCTTCAATGATCATGGATGATGTTAGTGTTCCCTATTTGTTAATGCAGGAGGGCGTAGCTGGACTACCGGATTCTCATATGTCCTAAGAAAAAGTTCATGTTGTTTTAAAAATAGGAACAGGGACCAAATGAACAAAGGTATTATCTATACGGTGCCTTGAAATAGGCCAAAAGCCTGATCTGTTCATGTGATCTTCCAAACTATTTCCTCATTTAAGCCCTCTTTTACAGTATTGAGGGTAAAAATCCAATACGTTTCTCTACCTTTGCGTGTATCTGTCTCATTGCGTCCTGGTTTGGTTTTTACTTTCTCCAGGATCAGCCAGCGCAGTTCATTTGCTGTGTGTGAGTGTTCATGGCAGTGCAAAGGGGAGCCCAGTGAGCTTTTTAAGCCACTAGTGAATTAGATATAGGTCGAGTGGTCGAGCGGGAGTGCTCTTGTAGCTTATGTAGCCCGCTTGGTGAATCTCCATGAAATATTCACAAAACGTCCCCTTTTTGGTTCAGCTGTTCTTTTGAAAGTTTCGGGGGGGCCTCAAAATGTGTTTTCCCCATGCTGAGTTAATGGGGATTTTTCATATGTTGAACACGACTACAGCCCGAACTGCTGAACGGAATAACACCAAATTTGGCATAAAGCTAGATGTTGGTCCAGAAAGCATGCTTTTTACGATCTGGTGTAAATCGATTCAGTAGTTTTTGAGGTATCTAACTTAAAAAAATATAGATATCTGGGGACGCGGGTCCTTGCAGTGGACTCTTGAATCCTACAAAAATTTGATTGGCTGCCATCACTTCAACCAGGAAAAAAAGTAAAAAGTAAAGAAAAGGGGGCTGGGTAGGAATTCCCTGACCCCTGGCCGTGGTGCAGGGGTCTCCCAGAGATCCCACCATGGCTAAAAAGCATTAATAAGAAAAACTCAGAAAAACCCATGGTCGGATCTGCAAATTTTTCCGAGATAAAAAAAAAAACGCAGCCTCCTGCTTTCGGTTTACTTGGCCCCCGGGTGGGCCAGGTCCCGGGGCATTGGGCACGGACCCCCTGCAGCCCCGGAGACCGCCACTTCCCCGGGGCTTTATTTTAATACATTGTGGGCCGCGAGCCCCCGCATCTCCGGGGACCACCACCTCCCCGGGGCTATTAATTTGAAGAAACGCTTCGAGCCAGCGCGGCCCCCACAGTCCCAGAGACCGCCACCTCCCCGGGGCACATACAATAAAATAAAGAAGGGGGTCCTTTGCGGGCCCCCGGAGACCACCACCTCCCTGGGGCAAAACAAAGGAGGGGGGCTGCATAACCCCCCTCCAAGAGTCAATAATGGCCATGGAAACCGCTACCCCCCAGGACTGGCTCTAGCAATGTCCCAGGTTGCCCATCCCCATGACATTGCAGTTCCCTATGGCATGGCAGGAGCACCGCTCCTGCCATGCCATAGTAAACAGTATTCCTTCCGCTTTGAGCAAGCAAGAGCATTTTGCTCTTGCTTGCTCAAAGCGAAGCACACTTTGCTTTTACACACAGGGAGCTGCATGTCAGCAGCTCCCTGTGTGGAAAAGCAATGCCGGCTCCCGCAGGAGGTGGGGAGCCGGCAGGGACCGTGGGGGCCTTCAGGCTCCCCCCGCGGTCCACAACAACGTGGCCTGGCCTTGGGGATGGGGTCCCAAGGGCCGGAAATGGCCCAAGACGGGGGGCGCTCGGCCCCCCTCCCTTAAAAGATTTTTTTTTTTTTTAAAGAAAAGGCCTGGCCCTGGCGGATGGGGTCCCCGGGGCCGAAATAAGCTTGGGGTGGGGGCTGTGCGGCCCTTCTCCCCTTTTAAAAAAAAGTATGTAAAAGTCTGGCCCCAGGGGATGGGGTCCTCAGGGCCGAAATCGGCCTCGGGACGAGGGCCGTTTGGCCCCCATCCCTTGTGTGATAAAAATAAAAAAAAATTAAAAGGAGAGGCCCCGGGGGATGAGGTCCCCGGGGCCAAAACCAGCTCAGGGAAGGGGGGCCATGCGCCCCCCCTTCCTTCCATTTAAAAAAATTAATAAAAAAAAGAGACACCAGGCCCTGGGGGATGGGTCTCCAGGGCCGTAATCGGGCCCCTTCCTCATTTCATAAAAGCTTTCCCAGGGGATGGGGTCCCAGAGGACTAGGGAAGGGGGGTGCTAGGCAGCCCACCTTTCCTAAAAAAAAAACCTCTGGCATGTCGCCGGAAGTCACGCCACCTTTACCACCACTCGGGAAACACACCTTCTGGCGCGGTGGAGGTTGGGGAATAAAGTCCCCTTGAATGCTGAGGGTCTTTGGGGGCCAACAAGCCCTCCTGTTACCTCTAGTCCCAGACAGCCGGATTGCTGAGATGACTTGGACGCGACACCCCCTTTCTCCACCACTCTGCAAACGCAACTCCTGGCGCACTTCTGGTTGGGAATGAATTCCACTTTACTCCTGAGGGCCTCAGGACTAAAGTGGGCTTCTTTCCCCAACCAGTAGTGCACCAGGAGGTGCGTTTGCAGAATGGTGGAGAAAGGGGGCGTGGCCTCTGAGGACCTTTCAGCAATCCAGCTATGTGGGTATTACTGGAGGTAACAGGAGGGGTAGTTGGCCCCCAAGGACCATCAAGAGCCAAGGGGGCTTCATCCTCCAACTAGTAGTGTGCCAGGAGGTGCGTTTTCAGAGTGGTGGAAAAAGGGGGCGTGGCCACCGAAAACCTCTCAGCAAACCCACTGTGTGGGACTTCCTGGAGGTAATAGGAGGGGTAGTTTCGCGGCAGGAATGGTGATGCAACAATCAGCGACTGCTCGCGCGGATCCATCGGTGCCCCTGGGGCACTGAGATTCTTTTAGCATCCTAGTGTTTTCACAATAACAGCAAAAAAAAATCATTGCAGAGCTTCAACGTCCGCTGCTCAGCCAATGAGCGCAGCTACGATAGGAAGTGATGTCACAAACTTCGTGTTGCCCCTGTCCTTATGCGCAATTGCAGCGGTTGCCACTTGCTGCTTGCTGCTGCTCACGCACCTTCTCTCCCACTTGATTTTGCCAGGAAGGCAGTGCCCAGACCTACCACCATCGAGAAATTTGAAGCAGAAGATTGAGCGGCCGGCGGTGCTAAAAGAAGTGCTGTAGTACATCCGGTAAGTGTCCCTCAGCGTCGGCTAATAGGAGGTTAGATCTCCCCTCCCCTGTGCCCCTCAAAAGGTATTACCATGACTCCGTGGATGGGTGGAACTCCACAAAATTCCACTGAGTTTTTAGCTAACTACGTGGAATTCTGCGGAATTGAACTTCGTGAGCTCCGCCCACCCTTAATTAATTTGAGTGGTGGACATGGTAGTCTGTTATTTGGGCCGCTTGCATGTGCACTCTTCTCCCGTTCTGTCAGAACCTTGGTGTATTTTATTTATCCTGGGCAAAAGAAAAGCCTAGCAAGTGCATGACTTTGATGATCTGGTCCAAGTTCCCTGTTCAGCAGCAAGACTGACAGTGTCACACCCTCTCTTCATTCCATTGCCCCCCATGACCATACCATGGGAGAGTGTAATAAGAACCTTATCTCACTTTTAAGAGCTGCCCAGCCTGCCCTTCGGACCCCAGGCCTTGGGTGACTTACTGACTGGGAACTCGCCAGCAGTGCATAACTGGCACTGCAGCAGCTTGGACTCCAGGAAAGGTGCATGTTCATGTGAAATCAGGTGTGAAATTCCTTTATCTCTATGTGACGTCACCCTCATTGCCCACAGTTAGAAACAGAACAGGAGGCCTAATGTTACTTGATGTTGACAAAAGTCGAATTTTTTTACTTTACAACCATGTATTAAGGTTTGAAATGAGATTTTCAAGATACAGCTAACCATTTCTATGTCCGATGTTACAACACAGAAATGTAAACTGACCTCATGACACCTGAAATAGCTTATCTATAGCAGACTAATCAGCTGTTAGCATTGTGCATATCTGGGCTTGGTATTTCATTTATCTGATACCCATGAGCCAATGAGTCCCAGAATGCAATATGCTTCAAGTTTGGAAGGAAGTGCAGAAAAAACAAAAAATTCTTTTTTTTTTTTACAATTTACTGCTGGTTGGCAACTTTGCATAGGATAGGTCTCCCCAGAAAACTGCCCCGTCCCAGATTATAGTTCTGACATACTAGACCCCTTTCCTACTCTATATATGTAAAAGAAAGAGAACGCGTTTCGGTCACCGTCCTGACTTCCCTTTCCTGTTTCAGTGACTCCTTTACCTCCTCAGCTGCTACCTTCTCTCAATCTTTCTCTTTCCACTACATGTGTAACTTACAGTCACTCCCACATTCAATGTAAAGGCACACACTGCACAACTGTGGCCTTCGCTGCATAAAGTATAATAAACGAGGTGCTGCATAGCACGGGAGCTCCCAGATGTTGGGAGGGCTATATGTGAGGGGAGAGGGTTTTCTGAAATCAATGGGTGCTACAGGTCAAAACTTAAATTGCTTGAGCTTTGCCTGGACCTCAGTACCACTGGATGCAACTTGGGCTTTTGAGTTACACTACATGAACTATGCCAGTGTTTCAGTGCTTGAGCAGCAATGGTACTGATGTGGGGCATGGCAGCAGTGCACTTACAGAGCTATGTGTGAAGTTGAGGTGCATTTTCAGATTTGTACACAGGGTGTGAAGCAGAGGCGCATTTGCAGAGCTTTGTGTAGTGTGTGACGCACATGTGTGTTTAAAGAGCAGTGTGTGGTTGCAGTTATCAGTTTAAATTAGGCCCTAGGGCTTAAAATCGTTCCCCCCCCTCCGTGCCCTTATCCAGCTTAGTCCTCTACCCTCCCAATCCATTTTTGCAATCTATGCGTTTTTTGAGCAATGCCTACCACGCCTAAACACAAACCCCGTTGTGTTGCCTTCAGAGATGCCACAGGTGTCTGGGCATATGTTTTTCATGCATTTGGGCATGTTCCCTCTCCTAGGACATGTTCCATAATACTTTAAAGGGCATCTCCAGGTACCTGAACCATGTGTCTTCACATTCTTCAACTAACTGGAAATGCTCCAATTCACTAGATATGCTCACTTGCCTTGTTATCGTTCCCTCCCTAAGGAAATGTTCCCTGAGAGCTCCTTCTGAACATTCTTCCTCTGCACCAGAATGCATGGTCTCATTGGATACAGCCTTTATCACAGGACATTCTCTCTCTATGCCTTCTGAGGACATGCTCCTTCCTAAATATTTCACCCATGGTACAAGATGTCTTCTCCACTAGAACAACGTCATTCAGATGTGACATGTTCACTCCCCTTGAACTTGCACTCTCCCTTCCTCTCTTTGCAAGAGTACATCTGTTTCTTGATGGGTACTCTCTTTATGCTCCTGTACCAGAGCCATTGTGCCCCCTGCGCTTCAGTCACCCAAAACTTTAAGATGTTTCTGAACATTTCCCCTCAATTCTAGAAAGATATTCCTTCTGCCAGAACAAAAATCACTCCAAATGCGGCCTCTGAATTCTCCTGCCTCCTTTGGGAAGCTACCTGTCTCCATAGACTGATGTTCTATTCTCTCAGTGCGTGTGTGTGTCTCTGGTAAGGTTAGAAGTCACTTGCATGAAGTGTTTGATTCTTTTTTATCTCATTTCTCCCTCTTGGAAGCCTTCCTAGTGAATAGGTATAACATTTAAGAGTTTAAGCAAGCAGCAAATGTAGAGATAGGATTGTGCATGAGGTTTGGAGCTGTAAAGGACATTCTAAGCTGATGGGGAGCACAGTACTCACCTTTATCTGATCTTTGTGGACCTAAAATCAGCATTCGACCTGGTCCCCAGGGACAAATTATGGTCCATTTTATTAAGTATGGGGGTCCCTCCGTACCTTTGTCATCAGATGAAGCGGCTCCACGAATCTAACTATGCACAAGTCAGATATGGGAAAAATGGTGAGCTCACAGATCCTATAGTTATAGACAGAGGGGTAAGGCAGAGGTGTGTTTTGGCCCCAACCCTCTTCTGTCTATTTATTAACGGTCTTGTGGATGACTTGATTGGCGGGAGGGATGTAGATGCCCCCAGGTTGGCGAAACGCAGGGTCCCGGCCCTGATGTTCGCCGATGACACTTTGCTTCTATCCAAATCCCCGATGGGAATTCAGCGGGCCCTAGATATTTTCCAGTCATTTTGCAAAAGTAGGGGCTTGGAGATAAACTCTTCAAAGACCAAATACATGGTTTTTAATGCAGGCGACTCCACACGTCCTAATCCCTGCTTAGATGGGAAACCACTGGAAAAAGTTACAGTTTTTGATTATTTAGGATTAACCCTCACTGATAAAATGCAGTGGCACGCACAAATTAGGAAGGCTAGTTTAAGATTAGCCCAAACCTCGGGGACTGACTAAGATGTTCAAGAAAAACACCCATAAAATGGTCAGCCCGGTTATGGAAATTTATAAGATACAAGCAAGGGGCGGCCCTTTATGGGGCAGAAATCTGGGGCCATCAATCACCGGATTCCCTCTCTAAGAACGAAAATTTCTTTTTTAGACAAATCTTAGGCCTCCCGAAAAGTACACCACTGACGCCACTCCGTATGGACCTTGGGGTTGGTCCAATTGCTGAGGAAGTTGCCCTCAGGCCCCTTCTTTACTGGAGACGTTTATGGTGCACACCAGAATTAGTGGCTTTTAAGGATGAGATGAAGGAAGTTATGAATCTGCAGGGGCGGGCAAAATTCCATGGTTAGCCTATATCAAAAACACATTAGTTGCTCTAAGGATGGGTGATCTATGGACCAATGCTGAAGTATCTTGCCCGACAATTCCCAGGAAGGCTCTTTCAAAGCTTTTTAGAGAATTTAAGATAAACCAGATTAAGGGAATTCCACTACTGGTATACTGACTGTACAATTTTTAGAAGTCAAGGACCAATACAGGTTAGAACCTGTTCTTGACGTTATTCAGCCACCCCTAGCCAAAAAACTTTATTTGCAATTTAGGCACGGGTACTGCCACTCCGTGCCTTTACAAATAATTGGGGGTGCACAGTCTAAGGGGTGTCCGGTATGTGAGAGCATCTCTGAATCGGACCAACATGTATTGTTTGTTTGTCCGGTATATAAGAAGATCAGGCACCGATGGCTGCAACAGGTCTGCCGGAATCTCGGGACAACTCACTGTGGGGAGGCATACAGGATATTAAAATATGATACCAGCCTCCCTATTGTGTATTCAGTTTCCCGATATTTATTTTCTATGTGGTGTGTTCGTTTAACTGTACTAAAATCTAGTCTGGCCTAATTGGATCCTTTTAAACTTTTAAGTAACTTTTATCCTTTTTTATTACATGAAATGAGTAGATTTTAAAGTTTTATTGAGACCTTTTAATATTGCACTGTCCAGTATCTTACTTCATTCTGTATAACAAAACTGTATGAAAAGTGTTGCATTTTTTTTATGTACTTTTATGGCCAGATTGGCCGAAATAAAGATATTTTGAATTGAATTGAATTGATATTCCTTCTGCCAGAACAAAAATCACTCCAGATGCGGCCTCTGAAGTCTCCTGCCTCCTTTGGGAAGCTACCTGTCTCCATAGACTGATGTTCTATTCTCTCAGTGCGTGTGTGTGTCTCTGGTAAGGTTAGAAGTCACTTGCATGAAGTGTTTGATTCTTTTTTATCTCATTTCTCCCTCTTGGAAGCCTTCCTAGTGAATAGGTATAACATTTAAGAGTTTAAGCAAGCAGCACATGTAGAGATAGGATTGTGCATGAAGACTGGAGCTGTAAAGGACATTCTAAGCTGATGGGGAGCACAGTACTCACCAATGAAACCTTTAGTGAGCAGGTGGGTCTTGTATAGAAGAGGGGGGCTAGACTGTTCAGTGGGCTCTGTGCTGAGCAATGAGCCCTCTCAATTGCTTAGTGGAGAGCTCTGAGCACTGCACTTAGCGCCGGGAGGCTCCTGCTGGAGCAGCTGTTTTGCGCTTTATAAATTCCTTTCATTCATTCATTTTAACAGAATAGTCCTATACTTAGTATCTGGGAATGTGAGCTTTATGCTAACTAGAGCTCTGCACTCAATAGGGAGTCCTCTAATAAGTATAGATAGAGAGTTGTATTCAGAAGGGCGTCCTATGTGTAAGAGATTCTGTTGCTCAATAGTGTTTAGCAGGATGGCTGGCGATTATTGAGCTCTGTACTGAGCCATCAACGGACAGATTTTTACAAACCAGACTATTCAGTATTATGTCAGTGGTATCTTTCGACTTGTTTCTAATGACATTTCTTGGAGCCTTTTGCTGAAATATGTACCATTCGAACTCCTGTTTTTAAAATTTACACCAAAATTTCTCGAAATGTATGTTGTAAATCCAATGCACTCATTTGAACCTTTTTTTGTTTTGTTTCTTGCTGGGGAGGACCCACTTGGGAGATCCCACCTCTGATCACTCCTCTTTCACTTTGGTGTGCTTGCTCCTTCAACTTGGATCTCAGCTTTTCGCCCCACCACTTTTAGGATCCAGCAGCCGCCACTGGCATACTGACATAAAAGAGGCAGAAGATTCTATGATATGGACTATCTGGTACACTGAAGGCATCAGAACCGCTAAACACTGTAAACAACTGGAAAGGAAATGTCGCACCAGCAAGGACACAACCGACAAGACCGCCTTCAAGACAGCCCTTAATTTCTACCACAGACAGTTGAGAGAACTCATAAACTTTTTATAAACACTCACAGTCACAGGATGATGCCATCAGTGATGTTATCAGTGATGTCATTTGGGATGTCATGAGTGATGTCACCAGTGATGTCACTGACCATGTCATGAGTGATGTAATATGTAAAGTCATAAGCAGTGCATTGCGGGGAGCGCGAGATATAGGTAGATCAGTTAACTATTACTGCTGAATTTCACTGGTTTTGTACCAGTGAAACCTGAGCCTAACTATAGCGTCCCTGCAACCTTCGTTTTTTCCAATTAATATATATATAATATATATATTGGGTATTTTTTCACTGAAAAAACAAAGGTTACAGGGATGTTGTAGCTAGGAAGTAAAATAAAAAGTAGAATTAAAAAAACATAGAAATTCACTGAAAAAAACAAAGGTTACAGAGACATTATTGCTAGGAAATACATTTTAAAAACTGAAATTCACTAAAAAAACAAAGGTTACAGGGACATTATAGTTAGGCTGACATTTCACTCAATGAAACCAGTAAAATTCAGCTGTTATAGTTACCTGAGCTAACTATAACTTACACCTCTGCAATGCTTATGACCTCACATATTACATCACTCATGATATATATATGTAAGTCCGTTTTTATATAGCGCAGCTACTCACCCTTACGGGTCTCAAGGCGCTGGGGGCCGTCGTGGAAATTAAGTGAGCTATTGCCCAGAGTCACATGGTGCTGAGCTAAGCTGCCGCCGGAGCCGGGGATCGAACCGTGAACCCTGTGCTCCGAAGTCAGCTGCCCTGGCCGCTGCACCACACCTCTCCACTCCACTCCATATGGTCAGTGACATCACCCATGACATCACTGCTGAGATCTCAAATGTCTCATAGGTTTGTCACACTAGACTACCTACTAGGCAAATGTAGAGTTGCTACATCCTGGGAGTGCAGCAGACTACCTAAATTATATAACTGGGTGACAGACGATAGACATGTTGTGATCACTCTGAAATGTATGTATCCATACTTGCCTGCTCTGCGTTATGTGGGCCCCATTGAGGCCATACCTTGGTCGAATAACTGAGAAATCATAGCCATTATTTGAAGCCTTCGATAAGCGTACGAACCCTGTAATTGTTTGGCACAAGTTCCTCTACGTGTACCTTCTAAAAGATTCACACTAATATAACATGTACGCAGTATGTCATTATTTCAATTTTACTGATATGTACTACCATATGACGTGATGTCTACTTTCTGATGTAACTCTGTGTTAAAAAACTAAAAATCAAGATTAAAAGGAAAAATGTAAGGTTGCCCATGTCAAGGGGACGACTATAGGCTTATTTTTTTTGGTATTGCAAACATATACCTTCTTGTCATTCAGGTTGCCAAAGCAAGATTTCTCCATGCTCGGTCTCTCAATGACCTTCACTGAAGGTGCTGGTGTGCAACCACTACCCCTACTGAAGAGCATGTTAATCCTATACAACATGAGGATATGTATGCAAACATTGCCACAAAAGGCCTCAATACTGCACATAGTTGTACATCTATCACTTGCAAGGACATTATAATGCCTAAGTTAAACACACTTGAGAAGATAATGGATCAGAACTTTTTATTCACTGGACCCAATTTTATAATTCTGAAGGCTTCATTCTGAGATCCCCTGGAACTATGGCTTTCCATAGTTTCTGATTCCAGCAGCATTGGCGACTTCAGAGGGTGCGGTGAGAGTTAGAGAAACCAGGTATTATTTCTGGGCTCCTAAAGTGTCTCTGAGAAATGAGGAATTAATGGGGAAGTCAGTAATGCTAATCCCAATTACCACCGTTATTCCTCCCCACCCCTGGATTTCATCCTAAATTTCCACCTGTTTTAAAATGCACAAGAGTTGCAGTGTTCCTGAAGGACTTGTTCTTTTGATTGGACTGCTAAGGTCCAGAATCAGCCCTTTCAAGATTAAAAGGGTTCTCGTAATGAGGATGTTGAGTTATAGCCAGTAGCATGTGAAGAATGTGTTAATAAATTGCAGGAAACACACAAAAGGTGATGGGAGGAATGCTTGTAAATAGTCTAAACCACTGATGGTCACTCAGGGTAGCATTCCAAATACATAGTTTTTCACTCACTGTGCCAGTCTAGAGGCCAGCCTTATGCAACTCGCTATTGAACCTGCCCCTCTTGGCAACAATCCATCCAAAATTGCCATTTGAGGCATCCATCAGAAGGGAGCGCTTGCAACCCCAGATTAGCTGGTTAATTAATTAACCAAGCAATTAACTAAAATTAATTTAATCATTCGACTCTTCACATTTTTCGTTGACCTTAGTGAGATGACCTAAGTGCGACAGGTATGCCCAGAAGTGGACCTCCCATGCTTACTGTGCCATTGGACTAAAACTGCACCCTACTGATGAGGCCCACCAGTCTGAGTTGCTTGTGTTTCCATTCAGAGGTGACCTGGCCTGTAGGAATAGGCTGGAATGTTCCTATTGGAGCAGGAGCAAGTCTGAGTTATAGATGTCTGGTTCCCTTCGGAGGTGACCTGCTGGTTAAAAATGATGGCCTTTAATGCAGCCAAGAGAAATTACCAGTGGTTGAGATTAACTCAAGCATTCCACCCATCCATTTTTTGCTTACCTCAGTGTCAAAGGCATTTACACATGTATTGGAACCATGCTCCCTGTTACTTAAAGTGTATTACACTGGCTAAGCACAATTAGGCCAACTTTTTCCGGGATTGCTTGCATTACCATTCATTGGATAGTTATCCTGGCAGTCCTGGCTAGACTCTTCCTACTGGAGCAGGACCAAGACTGATTTGCACATGGCTGGGACCTGTCCGAGGTGATATGGCTGGTAAAGAAATGATGGAATGTAATATGGCCCTGAGAAGCTACAAGTGGCTGAGATTAATTCAAGTATGCCTCCAAACACGTGTTTGTGTACCTCAGTGCGATGGGTATGCCCAGATGTGGGCTCTTTGCTCACTGAGCCATAGAACCCAAGCTGCATTATACGGATGAGGCCCAAATAGGACAAACCCAATCTGGGGTTGCTTGTAAGTAAGTAAGTAAGTAAAAGTTTATTCATGCATAGTTATTTAAAACCATAGCATTAAATCTGCATTAAAAAAAAGAAGAAACGTTCTACAAATATTAACTTTTAAACAATAAAAATATATATCACCATCTATCTAATTCTTCTGGTCTTACTATACACAAGTTAAAAAGACATTAAATATGTATAAAATATAACCTGAAATCCGAACCATTGCTACCATTCCGAAACCCTTGATTCCTACATGTTATCCTAAAGTGCGAATATGTCATGCTATATTTCATAATAAGGTGCATAGATTTAAGCATAATATGAGCAAATGCAGAGTTATAATAAAGCAAGTTATATATAAGTTGTTTTGAGTTTCTACAATTTCTCGTTTGACAATAATGTTCAGGAGTCTTTAACTGCTTCTTCCCTGCAAATTTTAACAAGCATTGGCAGAGCCAATAGGTCTCGCCTTTGGGACCTTATAAGTGTTTAGGGGGGAGGCATTATGGGCAACGGGAGGGGGGAGGCATCACGGCCAACGGGGGGGCGGGTGGGATTGAAAGGCACGGACAACGGGAGGGGGGTGGGTGGGGGAGTGAAAGGCACAGACAATGGGAGGGAGGGCTGGGGGAGTGAAAGGCACAGACAACGGGAGGGAAGGCTGGGGGAAGGTGCAAACGAAACCCCGTGCCGGTTAGTACATAATTGAAGTTCCTCTAGGGGGAGCTAAGAGAGTTGGTTTCCCACAGGCTGCGCCAGATGTGCAGGGCGTTAGTGAATTTCACAGATAGTCCATTTTCACGCTGTAATCATCTTGCCCCATTATCACCCCCCTTTAATTACGACAGAACGCCCTCGCCTGTGTTTGCTTCTGAAATGGCACGGCAAAGAAAACCAAACAGAGGCCATTGTAGTGTGAATGGATTTGTGAAGAGGCAGGCGCTTCAGTGCGGATTACCTGACATCCAACGGGACGACTTTGCTGAGCACAATGTACGTGATGACCTGCTAAAAGCCAAGCAAACTGAGCGTTTGTAGAAAAAAACAAAAAAAACGCCATCAGTGCTGAGGTCCGATTAAGACCTAGGATCCCTATTCTGTTTGATATTGCTCATCAAAGGGAGTCCCTTAAACAAGCCTCATTTGCACCATACTCGGGGATGTGCTGAGAAAACAAAGGGCGGGCACCAAAGCTGAGGGAGACGAGCAGCGCCTGCTCAGTTTAGAGCTTCTGCTGAGAGACACAATCGGATGACGTAACAGCCGCCATGCTAAAAGCTACTTGGAGACCTTATGGCCATTTAAAAGTAAATCAACACTTTGTTAATAAATTGCAACTATAGGATAACGTAAGTGCGAGCTGACGGGACGCATGCGTAAATTCATTACGTGTACAATTTAACACTGAAATGATGGCGTGCAAGAAAGACAATTTAACACTGAAATGCTGGCGGCAAGAAAAGACGGAGCGGGGTAGGAGTGATGGTGGGAGATCGGGGAAGAGGGGTTGGAGTGGTATTGGGTGACCCGCTGAGCGGACAGAGCTGGGGGCTGAAGAGTCACAGGGAGGTCAATAAACAGCGTTTCCCTTGCGGGAGCGAGCAGGGGCACCATCTGTTTTCAAGATAATTACAAACAGATGGTGCCAAAGCTCGCTCCCGCAAGGGAAACGCCAAACGTGCACGCGTTGCAATAGAAAGCAATGCAAAACGTGCACGCTTTTTGCCAAAATGCTGATTGATTCCAAAAGGTGCCCTCCTAAGCAGCGCATGCGCGCTGCGTAGGCGAGACCTAAAAACGTAGTAAATCGACAGTTCATCATAGAATCAGTAGATCTAAAACTTGCAATGACAGCCTGTCTGCTGGTACGTATTCCCCGCTCAATAAATGGAACTTTCAGAAAAAGAGGTTTTGTTGCATTTTTAGGCCACTTAGTAACTTTTATTATTGAGATGTTTTCATCTTCTGTGTTAATCCGTTCTATTTCCGTCTGTATGTCTATTGCTACAAATGTGGCCAAACCTCCCTTTGGGCGTCCAGCTTTATTCACTTTCTTTGCCGGGGAAAAAAAGCCCATGTGGCCATTTATAGTAAAAGGTTGTAAAGCCTATGTCTTCTGTAAGCATATTATAAGATTATTTTCCAAGAGTTCCTTAAAATTCTTCTTTTGAGTTTTGTTTTTTGCACATTTGATATTCCATGAGCATATTGATAGTGAGCCTTAAGAAGGCACCTAACCTGGCAGTTTCGGCAGGGCTCTTCTTATTGTAACAAGACCAAGATGTATTTGTATACGGATGTTTCCATTTTTGAAGTGGCATGGTGGCCAAAAGAAAGATGGACTGAAACAGAGTGAGGTTAATTCAAGCATTCCATCCATCATTTTTTTGTTTACCTCAGTGGATAAATTAAAGTAGCAAGAAATTGAACTCACAATTCAATAGTACAGGGGAGAGTATTTGCTAAGTATAGAGTTGAAGGTAATGCTTTTTTGTAACAAAATAGTGAAAATGAAATAAAAAGCAGCCCGTCAAAATTGATATAATAAGAACATCTACAAATTCTGGAGAATCGAGTGACACAGTCCAACTTCAAAGAGCTGGAGCAAAAACAGTGTACGTTATTGCTACTAAATGGGTCAGACTTTGAGTCTGAGTTGATTCTTTCTCAGCAGGAAACAGTGGCATTGGTAATTACATTCCTGAAGGTATAATCATATAGAAAGTACATGTGTATGCTGTTATATAATAAGACTGTTCCAAGTTAAGCGATTGATCTCCTAGACTGGGTTTTTGGAACTTGGCATGCCTACCTCGTGGTGGCTCATGGTAAGTGGAGCTGGCTCGCCCTTGACTATGCTGGACCATGGAATATGTTTAATAGGATTGGTGCACCAACAGCGAGTAGTCTTGTTGTTCCTTTGTGGCACAGAACACAGATGATGGCTTTGTTGGAGTAATGGTTCCTGCAGCCCGGTTGCACTATGAGTTGTCCTTTTTCTGCACGCACAGGAACAGACTTAGGGGCCGATTTTGATCTCGGCCGGTAGGGCACCGAATCGGATTCGGCTTTACCGGATCCGATTCGGAGGCCTCTTTTCCGACCCATTCGTGCATGCGTCCGGGCGAGCGAGTACGATGCGAGCGTACGCGAAATCGCCGACCGACTCATTCGCGGGTCCGAACCGCTCCGACCGACTCGCACGTACACGACTCGCACCACGCAATGGAGACGTTCCCCGACCGAGCCAGTACGATGCGCGCCTCGAGCAGTCCGACCGACTCGCGCCGTCCGGCTCCAAAGAGCAGTCGGAGCCGGACTTCGGAAGTCCGTGTCGGACCCCCTGCACGCGTAGCCGCGTGAGTCGCACACAGGGGGGACCCATGGGTCCCCCTACACGTGCATGTACAGCGCGACCCGCATCGACGCGAACCCGCTGTAGGGGGCGCCCTTGTTCGCGTCGTACCCATTGAGTCAATGGGAGCCCATGTACGCATTGTACGACCGGCTCCCATTGACTTCAATGGGAGTCCGACCGAATCGAGTCCGATAGCATACGTACGCATCGTACTCGTTCGGTCGGGCTGCTAGAGTCCGATTCGGTCGGAAATCTCTCTGGGTCCGGCTCGGTTAGAGAGATTTCCTGCCCGAATCGGAATCGGCCCCTATGTGTCTGAATGCCCTCATCTATCTGGAATCGCCTGGCTATGATGCAGTTCATTCGATAACCTTATTTTACCTTCTCTTGAGTCGAAACTGGACATTCCTATAAGCAATAGAGAACTTAACAAAACTACCCTATGTTATGAGAAATAAATGTACACATGAATGCTAATAGCTTATGTATGTAACTGCCCTTATGTAAAGCACTCCTTTACTCATTGGTATGATTCCTGCAATTTAAAATTGCGCAGATAAATAATTAAGTAAATAAATAAAATAAAATATCAAAGGGAGATCAACACTGTTTGGAACAACTGATTCAGTGATCTTGGGTGGCATCTATCTATAAGTGTTCTCTCAAGTGTAAAGGTGTGCTCCTCTCTAAACATGATAAAGGTTCTTCCTATCCCAACTAGTTCTAAAGATTCTACACTGTATGAACATGATTCTGTTCTATTTTATTCACCATTCAGTTGTTTTGGTTCTTTGTTAGACAGATAGTGTCAGAATTGACATTTTTCCCATCTTGTTCAGGTCGTGCAATAGCAACAGTGGGGAAACGTAAGAATCAGCTCAGGCATGATTTCTCCAGAGAAATTTACTCTTGAACCAGGGAACCAGACAAGTCCTAATTCTCGAAAACTCACCTATTAATGCCTGGCAACTAAAAGAAGAATGAGGTTATTTATTGAAGTAGTTTCCATGTGAGACCAAAGCAGACCCATTAAACACTGCAAAGTAGAAGGACAACAAAACCTGGCTAATCTGGTTTGGCTTATATTTGAAAAATATGTGATCAAAGCACATTCTTTACAATTTGTTTCAGTAAAATGGACATTACGATTGTTGAGGTACAGAATAGACTCACAACACTACAACTGAGAGATGTCTTGGTTGTTGAAGGTCCATAACTAAGCTCTTGTAGCTTGCACATTTGAAGCAGCATACTAGTGTGGCAGTTTGGCACTTTTGCAGGGTCCAGAGAGGATTTTTACTGACTCACGTGTAGAGGTTAGTTTTCCAGACATTTTTACAGGTCTTGAGATCTGTCATGTTCAGTCTTTTCTGCTGGCAATGCTGGTGGTGAAGATTAAGACTTGCGGAGAAGATTTGTATGTAGGCGGAAGACAACATGGTTTGCTAATCAGGAATTGAGAGTTGCAGAGAAGTTAAGCAATTTGGATAAAGAGTGATCTGTGAGTCAGGGAATATTTACAATTCAAACCAAAGTGATATGTAAGGTTATTTGAGAATTAAATGACAGGGATCAACATTCAAACATCCAGAAAGGAAGGACATGCCTTGCACACCCAGCAACCCTAATTGTATAACATTCTTGAACATTAACCTCTTCTGCATGCTCCGTAATGCCAGATCTGCCAGTGCACTTCATACTTTCATCCCTGATCTCATCTTTATTCACTGTTTGAAATGTCTATGCATTACAGTAATAAATCTCAACATTCATTCCTATTCTATCATGGAATCATTAGTCCCTGAGAGTAGTTCAATAATACGTGGTGGTAGCAAGATCAAACGTGGTGTTGTAATTGCAATCAGTCACATAGACTGTGTGAACTATGAACACGAAAACAATCCCAACTTTCACCTACTCTTCATTTGAATACCTTATGATTGCCTTTAGCCTCACCATTTTATGCTTCCCACCTAAATAGCATTTACCATCCACCAAACTCAAAGCCAGATCTCCGAATACCTCATCCTAGAAGAAATGCAATCTCTGGATAACTTCTTTCTTTGAGATGTAAACAATGACTCAAGCAATGATAAATGTAAAGTCTTCCCTTCATTACAGATTGCCCTGCAACTTCTCAACCTCTATCATGAATCTTCCCATCCTACCCATATCAAATGAAGAATTTTAGACCTAATTATTTCTAATCCCTTTGTGATTGAATGCCTCCCCCAGGCAATATAGATTGGTCCAACCATTTTCTTATCCCCTTTCAGATGCCCATCCTGCCCATGACTCAGTGGTCCAGTAACATCTCACCCGAAATCTGGAAATGCCACATAAAATAACCTTACTCTAACTGCTCTATTGGACTTCATACTGCCAAGACTCAAATGGCTTAACAAATAGGCAGATGTCAATTGTCTCCTAAGGAATGCAACAACCTATTTTTTCAGTTGTTAGCCCTCAAATCACTACTATTATCAAAATTGGAATTCAACAAACCAAGCAAGCCCTGGTTCACTGAGCTTCTCTATGATACAAAAAGGGATTTCCACAGCACAAAAAGCACGGGGTGTGCATCCGCCAGGCTTTTGGCTAAACTGAAAACCCTGGCAATAAGTAACAAGTGGTGCAGCACAATTTGCCCATTCTTTACACGTCACTAAAACCTAAACACGCCTGATACCTGACACACAAAATGAACGTGCACTTTGCACATGAGCCTTACGTGTCATAATGATTCTTGCACTTATTGCACCTGACACTGCTGTTGCGGAGTCTTTACTGTCAAATTTATAGCTCTCATATAGAATATTTACTAATGTCGAAAGAAACATATTTGATGTTTAATGTAGGAACCTTCTTCACTGAAACAAAATGCATTTAAAGTAAATAAAACAGAATATAATCTTTTGATGATGATTAATAAAGTGAATGACGTAATAATAAAACATAAGTGCTTCATTGCTACTAGAAGGATTTACAGTTGAAATACGTGCAACGTGGAAAAGTTGGAATAGTAATGTGTAATTGTCTCTACAAACCATCCTCTTTATTTCACTGTTGAAGCCTTACACACGATTCATAAATGTGCGCTACATTGTCTCTGTAACTGTTAGGAATATCGTTCTTCGCCTTAAATGATTCTTATGTGTGTAGGATATTGGTATAGGTCAAACTGGAAAGATTTTCCATTGTATGCATTAATGTTACATGTATGCACTTTCAAAAGTAGTTCCCAGTCACATTTGATATTGTTCAATTTTATTGCTTACTGTATGATATATGCAACGTGATCTAAAAGTACTAAAGAAATATTATATTCATATATGTTTAAATGTGCCCAGGCATATTAAATGTGTATTATTGATTTAATGTCTTAAGTTAGCAGTGTTACTCTAAAGGTCTGAATCTTGTTCTATAAATCTACTGTGCTTCTATATTTTTGCTGACTTGCTTTTCTTCCAGGTGTTCTTATGCAATGCTAGTTTAGAATGGATGATTTCTTGTAACAGTAATAGATCCATGTCTGGAAATGAATCGAACTGCGAGCACATGAGAAACCTGTGGACAAATAATGACCTATTGTACTGAAGCCTGAGCATGTGACCAAGACCGTGTTCCCATGTCCAGTGAGGGATGTTTCTCTACTGTTGCAGTGTGTACCATGTGAATCCATGCAGAGATTGAAACAAATACAATGGACTTCTATTGAAGATGCAACTAAAGGGGAGTTGCCGATGGACTCTATTGATTATAACTTATCGTTACCCTGGCCGAGCCAGGCAGATGACTTCGACCTTTCTTGCAGACTGCATGCTGAACTTCTTTGCTGATTCCCTTTCTGCAGATTCTATGCAGAGCCTTCCTTGGACTCCGAATTGAACCATTTCCCAAATCCCATTGCCCCTTGAATGGACTCTGAAAGACATTTCGCTATGTCCCGTTAATTTCCCCAAGTGTGGTTTAGACCGACCCTTATTTCCGACTACTGAAGACTCTTGACCGAGCTTCTGCAATGCTATTGCTAATATTGCTCGTACTCTTTTGACTTATCCCTATTGTTTTCAATAGAGTGATTTGATTTGTGAACTCAGCATTTCTGTGCCTTTGTCTGTGCCTGTAAGACATAGGGGTCGATTCCGATCCCGGCCGGAAGCACACCTAACAGTATTCGTCCGGGAAAAAAAACAGCCCATTGCGTGTTTCCCG
>CAWUFW010028456.1:0-21787 GCA_963921515.1 Calotriton arnoldi | reverse complement strand
AGGTGTTGTAAGTGCATCAGCCATTACGATACATAGAGTGGCCATGCGTCATTACGCAATGGCTAACTCTAAACTGGATGTAACAAACTCTGGCACGTTTGGTATCAAACATGTTGGGAATCATACTCCCAACACCGTAAACGGTGTTGAAGTTATGATTCCATGCACTGAGGCCTCCTCCGGGAAGCCCTCCATGCCCCGGTACCAGTCTTCCAGAGTCTGACAGCAAGCTATGGCTGCTGCTGACCACAGAACACGATTCTGCCCTCCAGCTGCTGAGCCAAGCTCAAGCAGGGGAAGGTAGTAGAAAAGGTTTTCTGTCACAGGGAGGTGTGACCACCTCCGAGACAGGACTTAGTGTATTGGGCCAGGGTGGGGCGCTTGCCAGCGTCACTGGACTGCTTTGAAGGACACATTTGGTGCCCTCCTTGCATACTCCAGTTGGAACCAGTTCAGGGAGCAGTTGGCTCCCACTCTGGTGCGAAACTGGACAAAGGACATGGGAGTATCCTCCCCACTGTCTAGCCCCCTCCTCTGGGAGGGACGCCTCAATCGTCCCAACCCTTTCCTAGGGTACTTAAGGGCTTACCTGTGGGTGGCTCTTCAGATTCGTCGTGGGACAAGATTCAGGTCCGAAACACTTCATCTTCAACCGTCTGGGCACTTTGGACCTCGTTGGACTTCGCTTTGGGATCCGAAGCTGCACCGGGAAGACTCCTGCTGCTCTTGGTCTTGTAATCCTGCCAGTCTTCTGCATCATCTGTGCCTGTGCGCCATACAAGTTCTTCTCCAGGCCTGTGGGCATCCAAGACACCCGAAGGAATCTCCCTTGGAGTGAAGGAGTCACTCCCCTGCATCTGCAGGCACCACAGCAAAGCTGTCCGGTCAGCTGTTCCTGAGCTTCCACGGACTCCGAAAGGTTCAGCAACTCAGGTGCTGGTTCTACAACTCCCTCGAGGCCTGCACTGTCTTCACAGCAAGTTTGAAGCCAGTATACCTCGTCGGAACCGCTGGAGCGCTACCCCTGTGCACCGCTTCTACTTGCCGTTGCCAAGGCTTGTTGACTCTCTTCTCCATAGATCTTCGGGCTCCAAGAAGCCCCAGCCTCAAGCATCTCTTGCTACCAAGATCTTCAGCCTCACCGCATACTCTGCACTGTGGGCCTGCATCCTTGGTGAGCTGCTCGAGGTCCTCTTGCAACTCCTATGCCATTGGCCCGTTGGGTCCTCTTGAGGATCTTCTTTGGCTCCAGTGGGTTCTCCTGTTTGCTCGGGCCTGCTCTGGACTTACTTGCACTTGGTGAGTCCCTTGGACCTTACTGGTCTCGACACTGCACCTTTTCGTCTGTCACGCTTTGTTGCCACTGCCAAGGGTTGTTGGTGCTCCCGCCGGACACCGACCCCTGGCTCTTGGCATCCGACGTGGGACAGCTCGTGAATGGCTCCTGGTCTTCTGCAGCGTGGCCTGGTCCGCACAGCTACAGCGCCAAGGTCACCTGAATCCACCCTTGGATTCCACCCGACTCGTTCAGCTTCTTCGCCAGCGGCATCTTTACTGAAGTCCTTCATTGTGGTCCACGGCGGTTTCCGACGTCACTCCTCACCTATGCACCCGGCTTCCCTGGTGTAGGTATCCTTGTTCCCGGGGTATCCACGGGTGGGATGACTCCAACCTTCCATCTTCCACTGGGTTTCTTCAGGGTTCTCTGGGAAGGTCCTTCTTGAAAACTGTAGCACAACTTCCCCATTGACTTGTATTGAGCATGCAGTCGTGTTTCCACTCTGCACATGGCCTCCGTGGGGTTCCTGGGTACTCACCTTGGGTGGTTTCTTGGGTCCCCGGCTCTTCTAAGTCTTCTGGGTCCAGTCTCGACTTAGTTCTTGGGTTGCATTCCACTTTATTAGCATATGGTTTGGTCTCCCCTGGAGACCACTGTGTATTTGTGCTACCTACGTATTCTATTACTGAAGTATTGTGTGTATTGTGATTATCTCTCCAGGCGAGGAGATATTGCAATGTGTTAGTGAGTGTTTATAATAAATACATATTTTTATAACTACACTGTGTGGTTCTTTTTCACTTAACCTACACTATATGATCAGTACTGGTAAAACAAGCTGCTTCACACTCCTTCTGGACTAAGCCTGAAAGCTGCTCTCCACAGCTACCACTTAGAGAGCTTTCTAAGGTTGTCTAAGATCACTAAAATCACCATAAGGGTTGTCTGGATTAGTGCAAGGTGCTCCACTTAAATAAGTGTGCACCATATACTAAGCTAGCCTCCTACACTTACTGTTTCTCCTTTTTAGGTCTCGCCTAAGCCAGAGCATGCGCTGTCTATTGTAACACCTTACGTTAACTTACAGAGGTCTTAGAGGTCACCCATTGCCATTGGTTGGCTTCATTGTTATACTTGTTTGCTTGCTTCTTATTCACCAACTTCTGTAGGCTTCCTTCCTCTTGCTGTGTTTGTCCCTCCCCTAGAGTGTGGACACATTACTGTGTCCTTCCACTGGTCACTTTTTCAGACACTACTTTTTTTAAGCACACTACAAGTGTGTTTTTTTCTCCTGTTTTCCTCGTATACTTCTCTTCTGTCCATGTTTCTCCCCAGTCCCTGCGACTCACCCTCCCTCCTTTGTCCATGTGCTTGCCCCATCCCTCAACCCTCCGATGTGCATATGCTTAAGCAGCCCCTCCCTCTCACCAACACTCGAGAGTGCAGGGGCTCGGGGAAGGCCTCACTTAATGGTGGAGCTGCGAGGAGAGGAGAGCAATTTCACTGACAATGAGTCAGTGGTCTTGCCAAATGAGATTGTATCAGCCTCCCTCCCTTATGTGCTTCCCGTGATTAACCATATGCCCCAGGAGAGGCCTCATGTGCCTCTCTCTCTCTCCATTACCCCCTCCCGCCCCCGGTAATATCAACCACATTCCTGGTAGAGAATTTAGTTTTATATCCTGGAATGTGGCAGGTCTGTCTTCCAAGTTTACCGATGACAGATGGCTATTGTATGCTAGGTCATATAAAATTATATGCTTACAGGAAACCTGGGAGACCAAGAATAATTTCTTTTTCTGGATGGGTGTAAGACTATCTTTTGTCCAGCGTCAAACTCAAACATGGGACCGAGCTAGTGGAGGCCTTATCATATTTGTGGCTCTAGAACTATGCAAAGACCTAAAGATTTTAAAGTGGGGTTTTCAGGCACTTCAGGGTATAGAATTGCATATGGGGAGAGCACTCACTCTTGTTATAATTAATTTTTATAATGCCAAGAGGGGAGAGGGCGGGTCCCCCAATGTTAATGCCTTAAATTGTGCCCTAGATTCCATAAAGGAGGAGGGTTGTGGGCACACAAATGTTATTCTAGCGGGTGATTTCAACTGTCATTTGTGCCCATCCTTTGTGAAGAACCAGTCGACTGCTCAGCCTTGCCCGCTTTCAGATGACCTCCACATGGAACACACCACGGAAGGGAAGGTGTTAAACAATTTGTTACTTACTCATAACTTGGTAAATACCCTAGATCTTCCCGACCTATAAAGGTAGGGGTTCTGCAACTATTATAGATTTAATATTCGTGACAGCACCTTTGGGAGTGGTCCCGGCTCATTTATTATAGAGCATAGTGCTTTTAGCGACCACAACCCACTGTCACTTGTACTGACAGGGCTGGGGCACTCTGCCACAGGTCCCTGTAAGCCCCAGGCATCTTTAACCCCCACTGAACAGTGTAGGCGCCTCCGCTGGGCGAGCATAGACGTAAAGGCCTTTAACCATAGGCTTTTCTCTTCATGCCAGAAAGAGATAGGCGCATGTCTGAGGCTTCACACACCGAGCGAGGACATTTTAAGCTCGTTCTCCTCCATCGCTCAGATAGTTTCTGGCCTTTTAACCACACAGGCAGTAGGGCGGGTCCGGGCTTCCCCTCATGGTTTGATCACAAGTGTTCGCAGACCTTAAGGAGGCTAAAAGCAGCCTTGGAACAGGTGCCACGGGAGAAAGATAGTGTCCTCGTGCTGACGCCTTTATAAAGAGTCGCTGAGAGAGCGCAGGCTCCAACTCCAAAAGCAGGCTTGGGAGGACTTGACCAAAGCGGGCGAACTGAGGGACTCAACCTTATTTTGGAAAATCAGTAATAGCCCTTGCTTCGCAGAATCCGTTAAACCGACAGTATGCCACCACATCACGGCAGATCAGTGGGTGTCTCATTATGAAAAAAGTTTATAATGTAGCTTGCCACGGCGAGCGCTGCGTAGACATACCTCCCTGTTTGGCGGTTTCCCCATTAGTTTCTCTTTGGAGGAGGTAGCCTCAAGCATTGAGTTCTTGGCATCAAATAAGGCCCCAGGCCCTGACGGTATTCCCCGGACCTTTTCCGCGATAACACCGAGGTTTGGGCTCCTTTACTGACACACGTCTTAAATGCGGCAGCCTCGAAGGGGACGTTGCCCTCCTGGTCCACCGCTACCATAGTCCCAATTTTAAAAAAGGAGATAAGGATAATCCGCAATCTTACCGTCCAATCTCCCTCATTGATGCCGTAGTCAAGGTCTTGGGTCGGGTACTTCTATCCAGATTGTCTTTGTGGGCCACAGATAACCACATCTTATCGGAAGTCCAATATGGCTTCCGGGAAGGTTTGTCAACTACGGACCAATGTCTCAATTTTTATTTTCTGATATCTAAATTCACAGTGGCCATAACGGGCGCCCTGTATTTAGCTTTCATGGACCTTACGTCCGCTTTTGACCGGGTAAACCGGACTAAGCTGTGGGACATATGAACCTCTCTGGGAGTGGATCCTCGCATTGTCCACCTACTAATATCACTCCATGCCCACACTACGGCGGCAGTGAGATTTTCCCATGAGGAGATCTCTCCAGTCATTTTAACTGTATACGGGGTGTGCGCCAAGCCTGTATCCTACCTCCTTTTTTATTTTCGTTTTTATATTGACGGCCTCGAGGCAGCTCTCTTGGCACTCCAGTCAGACTCCCTAGAGTAGGTAGGAGAGCTTTGCCAGGCCTACTTTATGCCGACAACGCGGTGCTCATGGCCCGTACGGGCCGGGGCCTGCAGGTTTTAATAGATGGTTTTGTGGCATTTATGGACAGGCTGGACCTGTCTGTTAATTATACCAAGTCCTATGTCTTAGTCGTGGGTCCCCGGGGCTCCAGACAAAAAGCTTTAAAGCTGGCACCTATACCCTTGGTAAGGTCCCGGCATTTCCCTATCTGGGAGTGTTATTTGATGATAAACTACAGTGGGAAGCCCTCTTAGAAGGGAAGCTGAGCGAGCTGAATAAATCCTTGGGAGCCATCACTAGTTTTGCAAGTAGATTGGGTTCATGGGCCCCGGAGGTCATTTTAAAACTGTATGAGTCTAAAGGTATTTCTAGAGTTGTATATGGCAGTGAAATCTGGAGGTATGTGCCCCCACATAGGTTACAGGTGGCAGAAAATAAATTCTTGCGTCGGATTCTGCGAGTCCCCCAAGGCACGCCAGCCTGGTCTGTGCATGAAGAGTTAGGGGTTGGTTACCTGGCGGATCAAGTGGCAATCAAACCTTTAGTGTGCTGGATAAAGATCTGGACATCTGAACATAAGGATTTAAAACGTATGATCGTATCGGATTGTCTGGCATTGGAACATGGCAATAAAATCCCTTGGATACGATACGTAAGGAGTCTTTCCAGGCTATAGGCAGGCCAGATATTTTTTGGCACATGACACTTTAAGTTTGGGAGACATTAAAATCATAAAAGACCTACACCACAAATTTTTAACTGTGAACCGTGAAAACACTGAGCTTACTAAACCCTCAGTAAGGGCTTATGTAATGTTAAAATCGGTTCGGGTATCGAACCATACCTCTCGGCCCTAACTAGTGCTCATGTTAGATTCTTAATCACACGTTTCAGATTCAATCAGCTTCATCATTTTTTAGCATCCCCGGCTGGTTTTTTTCTCCCGTCAGCTCAACGAGGTCCCTGTGGCTGCGATCTTCGATCTCCTCAGGACACGTTACATTTTATACTATTGTGCAAATTTTTTTCATTACCTAGAAAACGCGTTCTCCGGCCCCTGTTAAAAAGTCTGAAGTTTAGGCAAGCTAAAGTGGCACTCTTGCACTTACAGTTGTTACCTAACCCCTTCACGCTCTGCGCAGTGATAAGTTTTTGCGGGCCGCTTACAGATCTAGGTTGTCTAGAATTGACAACCTGTACGGCCTGCTTTGGTAAAGCCCTTTTAACGCGTGGGTGCGTACAGCCCTGTCCACTAGAGTTTTATCAATTTGTATTGTTATACATTTTTATGATGTTCTAGTTGCATGAATTGCCTTTTACTTATTATGTGATGTATTTTTCTCTTTTGTATGAATGTTTGACTGTATCTTTTATGGATGCGTTGCATCCGAATAAAGAAAAATCTATCTACTGGTCCTGTAACAAAATCCACTTGCCCCTTTGGTGCCATGTAGTGCGGCGACAAATTATGGCAACAATCTCATTATATAAGAACTCTGATATAGCCTCTCTGATTATGCCAGGGCTCATACCATAGTAGTGTTTGAATACTTGCAATCCCCTTATGTTGCTACGTTTCCGCAGAACAACATACTGGGGCTGAAGGTAGTGGTAAGCAATAGTTCCAGGGTTAGAATGCCCTTTTGAGTCTGTGCAAACCTATTAATTTGCATGTTTAAGGGTTTTCAACAACTCTTCTCTAATTTTTCTCATACTGAGAAATGTTGGAAATTTGCTCCTGACAATTACAGACATAAAACCTTCTTCCAGAGTTGGGAAAAAAGTGGCTGGAGGGAACGTGAAGTTGCAAACTCAGATTTTCGCATGAGCGAATCTACACATGCATATTTGCTCATGCTAAAATACAGTTCATAAATTTTTTCTAGGAGTACTATTTCTTGTCCTGCTTCTGTAAATTCTTGGGAATTCATGATAGCTGTACAGCTGCACTTAATGCAAGGACATACACTATGGGTGCACTTTTGAGACTTTCTTTAATAATTGGGCCCCATATTTGGTCTAGCGTTGACCGTGACCTTTTGTGTTTATTAAAATGTTGTCTCTTTGCCTGTATCGGCTGGCTTTACTGTGAGTGACAACATTCTGCTCTTTCACAAGGAGCATATTGGCACACAAAGTAGTTTTGTTCAGTGCCAGTAACTACTGTGGCAGTGTGTGCTTTTTGAGACCAAAAACAATTTTTGCTTTTGCCAATGTTTGTTATAATGGTGAGGGCCCGGCAGCTCCCACACCAATAAGGTTTTACAAAAACCATGCCAAAACAAGTCACACACTGACAAAACTAAAGAGCTGACCACCAATTTCAGACCTACTGGCTTTGTCAGTGCTTGTTTATTTTTGTATCCCATAATCTTATTGAAACTGGTTACACTGATTTTCCATTATGAATATTTTTGGGAAATAATAGCATGCATCAACACATGTTACTAAATGATGCTGCAAAGAAATGGTACCTGAAATTTTACAGTAGTTTATCAAAATGTTTTTTTTCCTGCTTTCGTTTTTTTATGAGCATTTTATTTTGAAAGCAAAGAATCATCAATCTTGCTTTGAAGCTCCTGCAAATATTTGCATCAAATCAGAGAGCATTCTGGGAGCAGTATACATAGCCTCATACTGCTAAACTTTGAAAACGTGTGTACACATTTTTATACTGGAACCACGGTCAGTAGTGTAGTCAGAGCTTACAACATTTACTTAGAGCGCTCACTCTAATAATAATGGTTTTCAATTAATGAACCATAAATACAAGTTTGAACAGCATTAACATACGGATAAAAATATTACCTAAACTGCAGACGGCGCCCTTTCCTGATCCATAATGTAGCACTGCAAACTGACAGCCAAAGGGTTTGTGCTGCAGGGGCTGGGCCTACTTGTTCGAAGGACAAAGGAATTCCACATCCCTGGTCTCAGACCCTCTGATTAGTTGTGACAGTCTGCCTAAATCATTGGAGGAGGATGTAATTCCCCATTTAGTAAATACCTGGTTCATCTTTATCGACTGGAAACCAAAAGGCTTACATACCCAAAAAGTCTTTGGACCAGGGATATAATCACTGTGCAATTGCCATTCACCATCTAGACTCACCCCAAGTTTGGGAAGTCTGAAGAATCACCTTGCTGCTTGACCAGAAAGACAAGGAAGATCTATCTGTGTGCATAAGATGCTGAACTGAATCTTCTAGGAGGAGAAACCTGATTCCAAGGAAGGAAGCACACTGGCAGAACTGACTACAAGACCATTACAAGGACATTTTCAGAGACTGAATCATCTGTCTAGGAGCCACAAAGTTACATGCACCCAAGTACCTGGGAGAAGTAAGGGAGCGTCTTGGTTGGCTGCAAAATCCCTTCCACGAGTCGAGATGAATGAGCCTGCTTCATCCTCCACCCTATTGTGCCCTTGGCTTGTCTGTATCTATCTTCTTTGGAATTTTGGAATATCTGGTCTTCAAAACCCAATGTGGAGCCTGATACCACTGGCTGGTGGAAGTTGTTCTAACCCCCTCCGACTCTCCACATCCAGCACGAGTGACCCCCACTCCAACACAGAACACCTTCACTTCCAGATCCAGACCAGCCCCAGGACCACGCTACGCGGCACCCTCATCTACAGACCGCCAGGACCTCGCGCCCAGCCCGCAACTGCCATCGCCGAGCTCGCTGCACCCCACGCCATCACCTCCACGGACTACATTCTACTCGGGACCTGAACTTCCACCTCGACAACAGCAACGACCCCGACTCCACCACTCTCCTCGACAACCTCGCCAACCTAGGACTGAAGCAGCTCGTCAACACGCCCACCCACAGAGCTGGTCACACCCTCGACCCCATCTTCACGGGAGGAACCAACATCCGGTTCAGCCACACCACCCAGCCCATCTGGATGGACCACCACTGCGTCCACTTCACCTTCAACACCACCACCCCAGCCAAGCCCCGCCCGCCACGACGGAACTGGAGCAAGATCACAGAGGAACACCTCAACACCACCCTCCGTCAAAGCCCCCCAGCGCCACGACCGACACCAACTCCGCGGCGAGGGAATTTCACCGCTGGGTCTCCTGCTGCGCCGACAAGCTGGCACCCCTCCGCCACCCCGCCAAACAACGCCCTCTGAAGGCAGCCTGGTTCACCACAGAACTCCAAGAAGCCAGACGCACCTGCAGACGCCTAGAGAAAACCTGGCAAAACCACGGAAGCACGGAACAACCACAAGAGCGCCCTGAAGGAATACCACCAGTGCATAAGAGACACCAAACGGACCTTCATAAGAGACAAAGTCCAAACCAACGCGACCAACATCAAGGAACTGTTCAACGTCATACAGCAGTTCGCAAAGCCCACCTGCGAAGCCACGGATGTCCCACCTTCCCAGGAACTCTGCGACAAGCTCAGCTCCTACTTCCATCTGAAGATCAAGGCCCTCTACGACAACTTCAGCGAACCAGCACCGGACACTACCCCCTACCCACCGCCGCTGATAAGCCGTCCATCACGTCCTGGGATCCCGCAACCGTCGAACTCATCACCGCGACCATGAAGAAAACTCACTCAGGAGCCCCTACGGACCCCTGCCCACTGCACATCTTCCACAGGGCCGCCGCTGTCATCGCACCCGAACTAGGACGGACGATCAACACCTCCCTCAGATCCGGCATCTGCCCAGACGACTGGAAACGAGCGGAGGTGAAACCCCTCCTCAAGAAACCAACGGCCGACTCAACGGACCTGAAAAACTACCGGCCCATCTCTCTCCTCCCCTTTGCGGCCAAAGTCACCGAGCGACTCGTGAACGCCCAGCTGACCGCCTTCATCGAAGAGAACTCCATCCTAGACGCCTCCTAATCCGGATTCCGCAGCAACCACAGCACCGAGACCGCCCTCCTCGCCACCGCCACTGACGACATCCGCATGCTACTAGACCAGGGACACACTGCGGCCCTCATCCTTCTAGACCCCTCTGCAGCCTTCGACACCGTCTCGCATCGCACGCTCGCAGCCAGACTTCACGACGCGGGATACAAGGAGCCGCCTCGACTGGATCCAATCCTTCCTCTCCGGCAGAACCCAGAGGATTCGACTCCTCCCTTCTCCAAACCCATGGAAATCAACTGCGGAGTACCCCAGGGATCATCACTCAGCCCCACGCTCTTCAACATCTACATGGCCCCCTCGCCGCCATCGTCCGACAGCATGGGCTCAGCATCGTATCCTACGCCGACGACACCCAGCTCATCCTCTCACTCACGAAGAATCCCGAAAACACCAGACTCTGCTTCCAGGAAGGAATGAAGAACGTGGTAGCCTGGATGCAAGACAGCTGTTTGAAGCTCAACTCAGAGAAGACCGAGGTCCTCATCCTCAGACCCTGCACCTCCGCCTGGGACAACACCTTGTGGCCCCCGCCCTCGGGAACCCACCCACCCCGACAGACCACGCTCGGAACCTCGGCATCATCCTTGACTCCTCCCTCTCCATGAACCGCCAGATCAACGCCGTCGCTTCCACTAGTATCAACTGCCTTCGCATCCTCCGTAAGACCTTCAAATGGATCCCCCGACTGCAGAAAGACCGTCACACACGCACTCATAACCAGCAGACTGGACTACTGCAACACCCTCTACGCCGGAATCAACAGAACTCTTCTACGCAAACTACAAACCATCCAGAACGCCGCAGCCAGACTCGTCCTCGGGACACCGCGTCACGAGCACCTGACCCAACACCTACGAGGCCTCCACTGGCTCCCCGTCGAAAAGAGGGTCACCTTCAAACTCCTCACCCACGCCTACAAATCCCTCAACAACATCGGACCCAAATACCTCAACGAGAGAGTATCCATCCACGTACCCAAGAGGAGCCTCCGCTCCGCCGACCTCACCTTGGCCAAGGTCCCCGCATCCGCAGAACCTAAACCGGCGGGAGAGCTTTCTCCTACATCGCTGCCAAGACCTGGAACAAGCTCCCTGTGAACATCAGACGCTCCCCGACCCTGCACACGTTCAGGAAGGACTTCAAGACCTGGCTCTTCGACTGATCCAGAGCCGCTCCCCCCCCCAGCGCCTTGAGACCCTCACGGGTGAGTAGCACGCTTTACAAACCCTTGATTGATTGATTGAATTTAGAACCATTATTTGAGCCGTTAAGGTTCTTAGTGCTCCCCCTAGTTGAAGTTGCAAACTCCCTTGTTCACATGTACGCCAGTTGCTACTGGTGCCACTGCTTGTATGCGAGTGTGCTCCTGGTACCTGTGGGTGTCCCACTACTGGATAAATTCTTCAGCGACCAGTACATTTTTGAATTACTGGACCCTACAGCACAAAAGTCATCAGGATTTATGTTGACAACTGACCGCTATTTATAAACTGTCCATGTTGAAGGAATGTCTAGTTAGCCTTTAACTGGCTTAAAAAAGTAAATCAACCATTCCTGAAGGGAACCACATATATAGCGAGGTCATCTCTTTGCAGTGTATGACTGTTCCAAAGAAAATCGTTTCACTTGTCAACTAAGTTCTCACATGCGGATGATTACAAAAATATTTAATTGTATAGCATTCTAATTCCCATCCTGGGCATATCAAGAATTGTGAGTCTTAATCCATACACTCTACTTATGATTATTGTGCAACAAAGCCTTGGCCCTAACTTCTTTCTACACTTCTCCTTCATGTGCACCTGCCCCAGCAGACACTGTTAATGCGTTAGTGTGGGAAGGCCCCCTGTAATCCAGTTTAATCTTCTGTCACTTCTACCTGAATGCTTTGTATAGGAGGGTATCACCACATGTGGCTAAAGTCTGCTCCAGGTTTCTCAACATCTTAAGCAACTGTCCAATTTCTACAGCATCATCCATGCCATGTAGATAAATACATCTAACCATATTAATCCTTGCTTTATTCAACATTTTCTTTGTCCCCCACTCCTGTCTGCATTCTTAGTCCTATTCCTGTCCCTTAAGGGCCCCGGGCAGTTAGAAGTCCATCTGTCTCTGCCCACCACATCGCCATTCCCTTTGTCTAGTTCAAGCACCTCATAATAGTTGGCTTTGTGTCAAGCGTAATCAGCATTTCCATAGTATTTGTAGTTTGTGGGCCTTCGTGAACCAGGAAACAAATTCCATACTTATTTAGTCTTCTGTGCTGTGCATGCATAATGTAAGAATTTACTATTCCCAACTCCCATAATACTCCTGTGCATTCACAAAAGTAACTGACCTACTGTTTGTATACAAGTCCCCAACTGTTAGAAAAACTCTCTCTCCACTTCACATCATAGACCTGTTGAGTGCAATCTTTGGAAATTACCAAAATAGACCACAGTTGCATTTCTGTTGCAAGGGGAGGGCGGTGCCTCATCACCATCATGACCACTTTATGCAGCCTACCTGTGCCCCAGATTGCAGTGAGCAGAGTCCAGGAAGTGGTAAGGAGGCAGACTAGTGCTGTCTCTTTCCTAAAAGAGTTAAAAACGATTTTCCCTATCTGTGATTACTGTCTTTGCTCTGTGGTTGTTACAGTTTAAAATTGTAGTTTTAACCTGCCTGTGATTGCATATTTAATTACCTGTTTTGTGTTCAAACTTGTGGTTTTTCCTGCCCATGATTGCTTCCATTTAACGTGTTGAATTGTGGGATTTGCAGTCCTAAATCTCTGTAGTTTTTCCTCTCATTCCCGGTGACTATCAGTTTTCCTCCAAATTTCCCCTTGTCTCTGTGCTAAGACCTGTATGTTAAACAGTGCACCCCCAGCCACCATTTTGTGTTAACAAGTCAGTGAAACCAGCCCCTCCCCCGCAACAGGGATATTCTACATTAGTGTGTGCTCTGAGGCAGCAGTGATCTTCTGTGTGCTGTTTAAACTGTGTTTAATAGGGACTGTGCACTTCTGTTTTTTGTCCAGGAGAGGGAGTAAAGTTTTATACAAACACTAGTTTCAGAGGACAAGTTAGCCCTTTACCTGCAGAAGTCCAAAGTGTGGATTGAGCCTGTCTGTCTCCTAGGAGATTCTGAACAAGAGAAGCAGCTCCCAACTCCCTGGCCAGCAAACCTTGTCTGAGGTTGCTGGGACCTTATATAGTCTGCTAGTGGTAGGTACGTGTATACACTGATTGGAGGTTGTATCTGATGTTTCTATTGGATTAGGGTTAGTGTCCTCATTGGTTGGGTATTTGAGGGTTCTGATTGGTTTCTGGGTCTGTGATTCAATCAATGTAGGGTTGGGACTAGGGCTAGGGTTAGGATTTCTATTGGAAGTAGGGACTAGGGCTTCCTGTGTTATTGGTTTTGGGACTGGGGTGGGATTATGGCTAGGGTTAGGCCTTTAATTGGAAGTTGCGATTAGGGCTTTTGGTGTGATTGGTTGCTGGACTAAGTGTGGTACTAAGAGTAGGGTTAGGCTTTCTATTGGAATTAGGGACTAGGGCTTCCTGTGCCATTGGTTGCTTGGACTTGGGTTGGGACTACTGGTAGGGCTAGGGCCTCTATTGGACGTAGAGTTCAGTGTTTTTGAAAGTTATTGGGTGCTTGGACTAGGGCTGAGATTGGCTGTAAGGTCCTCGTCTCCTATTGTTTCTAGATTTTAGGGCTAGTGTTGTGATTGGATAGGGTTACGGCTAGGGTTCCCATTGGCTGAAGGGGTCACCTGACTAGGGCTATAAACGTCCGAGGCTTAGGGCGTCTCAGCCCAGGCGTCTCAGCTAAGGGTGGAGAGGACAAGGGTGAGTGCCTTTTTGAGCCTGTTCGAGACTGGTCGGGACCTGGGCCAGAAATGCTGCCCATTTTCCCATTCATTAATACCCACCCTATGTATGTGTCCCTCTATATATAAGCATTTATTTTCACTATAGATATGTACCTATCTTTGTGTATTGCTTTGTATAAACGTGTAGAATAATTGTTATACAAAAAAAAAAAAAAATCTTTGGTCTACATGTACTTGCTTCCATTGTGCATCTATGTACCTCCATGTACTTGGATCTGTGTCTGTTACTTTTCTCCTGAAAAAGCATATCCAATGCACTACCCTATTTCTCATCCTGTACCTCTATCAATGTCTTTAATCTGCGTATACTTACCTCCTTTATGCATCTATATACTTTCAGTGTACTTATGGATCTATATATTTATCACTTTCTTCTAATTTAGCATTTCCAATGCACTACCCTATTTCTCAGCCTATACTTCTCTCAATATATCTTCTAGCCCAACTTTCTGACTCATCTCAAACTTCTTTCTACTACTCTTTCCAATGCACTACCCTATCTCTCACCCTATACATCTATCATTATATCCTCTACACCCACTCTCTCATTTATCCCAAACCACTACTATGATCCCCAAAATAACCCTTTCTTGACTCTCTCCTACTCTACCCCTCCTTGCATCATCTGACACCTCCTTTACTGTACCGATCCCCAAAACAAACCTTTCTAAACTCTTCCCTCTGACTCTTCCCTCCAAAACCCTTTTTACTCATCCAAAAGCCTCCTCCTATTGCTATGACCTAAAAAAAGAAATCCTTCACTCTTCTATCCCTCCACTATCCCTTTCAATAAAAATAACAGACTAACATGTTCACTTCTCTAATTCCATATTCCACTATACTAATTCACCACTAATCCTTTATGGGTTCCAGAGTAGCGTGCTACTCGCCAACAAAGCGTTTCAACACCTTATCAGGGTTACAAATGCTATATAAATGCAAACCTTTTTCCCCTTTTACCCCTCCCCAACCCTTCTCAATCCAAATAACTGACTAACATATCCACCACTCAAATTACTTCATATTTCACTATACTAATTTTCAACACTAATCCTTCATGGGTTCCGGAGTAGCCTGCTACTCGCCAGAAAAGCGCTTCAACACCCCATCAGGGGTAACAGGCGGTATATGAATGCAAACCTTTCTTTCCCTTCTATCCCTCCGCTATCCTTCTCACTCCAAATAACTGACTAACATATCCACCACTCAAATTACTTTCATATTTCACCATACTAATTCACCACTAATCCTTTATGGGTTTCCGGAGTAGCGTGCTACTCACCAAAAAAAAAGCGCTTTAAACCCCATCAGGGGTAAGAAGCGCTATATAAATACAAACCTTTTTTCCTCTTCTATCCTTCCGAATCCAAATAACTGACTAACATATCCACCACTTAAAATTTACTTGCATGTTTCACTATACTAATTCAACACTAATCCTCTATGGGTCCCGGAGTAGCGTGCTACTCGCCGGCAAGCGCTTCGACGCCTCGTCAGGGGTAGTAAGCGCTATACAAATGCAATTACAATACAATATGTTGCGTCTGCTTGTCGATATGCGTGCCTCCAGCCCCTACCACGCACCCTCAGTTGCCTGTGTGCTTGCCCCAGCCCCTCCCGCCCACCCTCTGTTGTCCGTGTACTTGCCCACAGCCCCTCCTGGCCACCCTTCTTTGTTCATGTGCTTGTCTTCCGTCCCTCTCGCCCACCCTCTGCTGTCTGCGTCCTCCCTCGTTCCCTCTTGTATGTCCTCACCCCCACCTGAGTCCTTCTCTCCCAACTGCCCTCCAGTGGTGTAACGAAAGTTGAGGGGGCGCCTTGCAAGGTACAAGGAGAGGCACCCGCTCTGGATTTAATCTGGAGCTCTCAGGCCTGAGTCCTGTGCTGTGGGGCCCCCTACAGCTCGGGGGACCCTGCACCGTGGGCGTTGCGGGGCCTGTGTTACGCCCCTGCTGCCCTCCCTCCCTGTTGCCTCGGAGTACACCACTAAAAATATATATATTTTTTTAAAGTGCTATCATGTGGCCATCTCTAATTGTGAATAACGCTAATAGTAGTGGCTGTGTCACAGCGCTTTATTTATTATTAGTTGTAGCCATGCTACATGGCTGCCGCACTGTTGTACATCATGGCAATAAAACATTGCTGAAGCCAAAAACTCTCATAGGTGCAACCTATTGGATTTGCCAATGCTTGTTCATCTTGATCATTTGTGGTCGTCTTCTTGTTTGTACATTTCCTGGTAGACCTAGGTAAAAAGATTATTGCAACCCGTTTCTTCTTGGTCCTTTTTTTCCTCGTTTCCACCCTCCATTATTAAATTCATTATTTTTTTCTCTGAGTTTTTATTATTTTAGTATTGTAATTCGTTTTCATATTTTGGTATATACTTGACCTGCGATTCAAACCCAGGTCCGGTATTCAGACCCAGGTCTGGTATATTTTTTTCCCAATAAAATCGTCTGATTTTCATGGAAATGGGCATGCCTCATTTTGAAAATTCCTCAAAATAGATTTTTGTCAGCCAGGTGAAGGCTGTTATCCTCCGTTTTGGTAATTTGTCAAAGTGAGGTAAAGGCAGACCCCTGGGATCTAGTTTGGTCATAGCAGCCTCAAATTCAGAGTCAAAAATAAAATTCTCTTATATAAAAATATCATTCTATTTAGGAGCACTTAATGGTATGGGCTGGTGCCCCTATCTATGATTCTGTTAGGATTCCTGGCACCCACAGGATGCACTCTAGTGAATCTTCAGGAAGGGTCCATCTATTGACTTGCAACATCTGGCTGCACCAAGAGGGGGCCCATGGTGACTGTCGTGCAAGCTGTGTCAGCAATGAATCCGAGGGAAGAAAATGAGAAAGAAATAAGGATCATTTCAAGAGGATGCTAGCGTGATATCTTACGGTATAGCTCCTTGAACGCAGCCTTCACCTGAGTTGCTTCTTCTTAACACAACAGCCAGACATGTCTGATTATTGAGGACAAAATATCAAGAGGGTGAGTGCAAATAGGTAGTAATAGGTATCTATTACTATTCTTAACTCCACCTCGACGTACCTTGAAGATGTATATATCTTCAAGGTACATATGTGGCGTTAAGTATAGTAAAACATTGCTTACCTGTAGAAACTTACCGTCATGATATCTTTGTCCTCGATGTTCTTGCCTCATGGTGTTAAAGTGTGGACAGTTGATAGCTCAGTGTCTTTTTTTCTAGCGTATTTTGGCCGCTGGGAGTAGTTAGACCTGAAGATCTTAAGTGGGCGACCAAGAGTAACATTCACATTTCTGTATCAGAAACGATGGTCCCTCTGACTACACCCGAGCAGGAGTCCATCTAGGTATCCACCCGGAGTGTAGTGAATGGCATGGGTGAGAAATGTAGATGAACATACCCTTAAACGTCTCACCATTGGCAACTGGGATTCAGTGTGTTCACGTCAACTCTGATGGAAGATGATTCCTGAAGCAGCATGTTGTAGCTGCTCCGAGCAGTGCAGTAGACCCAGATACGTACATGGGCACAGCCAAGGTGCAATAGGGCTGACCCCATAGTCGCTCGGGCTCTGTGGGGCAGGGGCTGTCCCACTCAACCAAGAGCAAGTCTCATTTAGCCTTTGAACTCCTTGGGTTATGCACCAGAAAGATCCCTTAAATTCTTGTGGTGTCTGCTTAAACATGGTGCGCTGTTGTAGGGGAACAAATTCACGAATTGTTGTCTAGGGGCACGTTAGCTTCAGGCTTGCTGGACCCGGTGTCCAATTGAAACGTGGAGACAAAACTCCAGTGCCACTTTGATTAAAGTTGGCTGTAACTTTAGCTTCCACATTAGTCCCGCTGGGGAAAGGCAGCGTACTCATTTTGGGTGTCTGGTGAAGCTTGACTTCCTAATAAAGTCTTCATAGAAGTCTGGTCCGGAGTGAAACTTGCCAATAGAGCATCAACTCGCACGTATGTTACCTTGCACACATCAGGGATTGATCTGGAGGACTCCTCCTCAGTGCATGCCATGCATGTATGTTTATGTTCGCTAGCCTGTCCATGCTTCCAACCCAACTGTAATTCATTATCCACACGTTTGAAATGCTGTTACATATATGAATCTATATGATTTTTTTAAAAGATCAATTTTCTGCTACCCAGTAGCATTTCCTCATCCATTGCCTTCTCTCTTTTCAGGAGTTGGACGCTGTCCGAAGATGACCATGGAGGAGAAGCCATCCAGGAACTGCCTGAAGACCCAGGAGAGACCGTGTTCCACTGGGACTGCAACGCGCCGGAGCCAGAGGCCGACATGGTCTGGGAGCAGGGAGAGAGGAAGAACAGAAACGCCCTTCACCTCACCCTGGATCTTGATGTGAGTCCTGTATTTGTTGACTGGGCAGGTCTTTCTTTCATTGCTACTCTTGAGGGACTGCTGAGATTGGCTCAGCCAATCAGAAGGCTTAGATTGCTGACACTCACTTCTAGTGTTTGCCTGCATTCTGGGTTCATTGAGGATGGGATGCAGAGACACAAGGCAGACCAGGACAGAGGGTGTATTTGTCTACCTGGGTTCGATGTGATTAGATTGATAGCTGATAATAGCCACATTGGCTACTTAATTCCCGCTGTTTACTTTTACTTCCTCCACATCATGCGCCTGTGGTTCATACGAATAATTACGAGAAGGGCAAGTAACAGCTATTAATGCCCTGAGAAAGAGGCCGTAATATTTAAATGTAACATAGGCTAGTGTTGCGCTATAGTGCCCTGTAACACATAAAATAAATACTTATGTCATTGTGATAATTTTTATTTTTTAAATAAAACACTCCTAATTATGAGTGCATTTGTACCAGTGCAGTATGATGATATGTGAAAAAAAGGTGTGAACCAGCTCTCAAAACTGGAAGGTCGCACGCTAAAGGCTTGTCTTGTCACAAGGCTGAAACCGCTGAAGACTCCTTGATTTCAGGTCGGGTTATGGGCAGTCGCGCCCTACTGGAGCAAGTATGGGTTCCTGCGATTTGGGGTAATTTTGGGCAGGCATGCGTCCTCTATGGGAATACGGCTGCTGGCAGTTGACTGAGGTATCTAAGATGGCTCAGTGAGCAATCCTCTCACTGCTGACGTTTTGTGGCCCAAGCGCTATAACATCTGTGCCTTTAAAATACCCCAATGAAGTGCTCAGTACACCACTTTGTCAATGGCACAGGAGAAAAAAGACCACCAAGAGCAAAGCATGGCACCGCTGTGAGTTCTGGTGCGTGTTGTGTGCCATAACTGGTGAATTCCAGCAGGTTTCTGGGTTTGTATTCTCTGAACTATAGTTAGCTTTTAACAGTTTTTTCAGTGTTTTTTTATTTTGTTTGTACTGTATTCACCTACCATGTTCTCATTCTGCACTGCATAGAGCCTTCTGTCAGGCCCTACACCCAACCCCTTTAGCCATGCGCAGTGAGTTTGGCCACAGGACAGGTCTGGTTTTGCACTCTGTTTAATTTGCTGTCAGCCAAATTTCATGCAAATTATTAGTTATTATTGAATGAAAATGTAATGACCCTAATTTATCTTCGCACCCCAATGGATCTGCTCAAATGTTGGCCTAAATAACAGAACGCTAAACCTGCTAAACTTCTGCCAAATCTCATGAAGTTTTATTAAACTTTGCCAGATTTATTAGCGAATGATGTATTTTTTACCCTTGCCCCCAATTTAAATCTGCCCCCTCCCGCATAGACCTGCACAAAAATGTGAAAAACAAGAGTAGGCTAAACAGAAGTCTCTGCCAAATTTCGTGCACATCTGCCAGATTTGATGCAGGTTTATCACACACAGCCAAAGTTTTTAGCGAATGGACATATTTTGCCCACAATTTTAAATCCCCCCCCATGGATCTACATTAATTTCACAATATCAAGATTACTTGCAGCATACCAAGTGTCTGCCAGATTTCATGCATAATGCTCAAACGATGCACCAGTTAAAAGAATATCAACAAATGGCTTGACAATATATTTTATACAAAAGTTGTAACCCTTTTAAGGCACCCCAACACTGTTTTTTCAAATGCCGATATCTCAAAAACCTCTCCTCGGAGTTACACCAAATCACACAAAAGCATGCTTTCTGAGTAAAGAACTACTTTCATGCCAAGTTTGGTGCACAGCCTTTCTGCGGATTTTGCTCTAGCTGCCAGCAAAAATCTTTTTTATTGCTCCCCTAACTTTTTTACTACCACTGTGTAAACTGTATGAAGAGATGATCAAGTGATGCACGCATATTATATTTGCATAATTCAATAGATGCATGCGTCACCACGTGTGCACGCTCCTACTAACTAGCGTGGGCACCAGTTTCTTTTACTTATGTTTTTTTATCTACCAAACAAAGATGGCAGACCCAACTTGGAACGGTAAAAAAAAAGAAGAATTTATACCGGTGCTAAAGTGTTTTTAGGTCGAGCCTCGAGTAGCGCGCAAGCGCTGCTAGGCGAAGACTTTATGTAAGGGGTTTCAAAAGATGACCACACGCTCGTGCGTCGTGGCCTTTTCCCAGCGGTTACGCGCAAGCAAAAGGCCATGGTGCACGAGCGTGTGGTCACGCTTTCTGCTCGCAAGCGCACAAGCGCGCGCGACGTGCACTACAGCGCGTGAATACCCTCCTCCCACTCCCTCCTCGTCAGCTTCATTTTCTTTCACTTTCGCGCCGCGCGGCCGTGTCACTTTCACGGCCGCGCGGCTATCAGCTTCATTTTTTTATATTAACTTTCAGCGCGAGGCGCGCGCACCACTCGCGTGCCTTCAAATGCTTGTTTTCCTCATGCGTCTGATGCAGTTTGACAGTAGAGTTACACTCCGAACTTTAGATGCTTTCTGCTAGGGGATTGGGGTGGCAGTTCTTGTGGGGTTGACGCAGGGGTGTCAGTCACATGGGGTGTGGCGTATCATACAGTACACGAGTAACATTTTTTTTCAGTAAAGTGTGTGTGTTTTCCTGGAGGAATTTGAGGAACTTGTTTCCAGTGCTATGTTTGGGTGTCTGGCTCGTTTTATTGCCCATCATATCCTCGGTGGAACCCCTGAAGAATGGATGCAGAACGGCTTCTAGGGCAGACTTTAAAGACCACCTTAACAGTTGGGGTGCGTTTGCATGTGCACGTCTTTCCAGAAATAGGCTTCAGAGGGCGTTGTTAGTCGTGGATGGTGAATATAGGCCTCCACGCGCCACGTCGTTCACAGAGCACGCATCAGGAGAGGTTCAAGTGAAAAACCACTCGCCGGCCTCCCCAACCGCGCGACCTCATCTTATGAAAGCTGTTGGAGACTGAACCTGTTAAGGGCGCATTCATTCTACTGGAGAGGAGGTGGCGAGGGAGAGAAGTGGAAAGTCCAGTGCCTCTAGCCACACTCAGTGCACACCACTCGACACGCCTCATGCCGCTCCCCAATCCCCGAAGGTAACGACCTCATTTCAGAATCCGAACTCGAGTGAGCTCGCTTTGCTGCCAAGGCCGGCACAAGGCACTGGGAGTCTGTGCAGCTGCCCGCTACGAGGCCCCTCCAACTTTTACCAGGCTCTAGTGCTGTAAGGTCAGGAAATGGGCCATCCACCTCCTCCCTTGGGCCCAGCAGACATGACCCAGATTCCAGCGCTGCAGGTCAGGGACCCCTGGACCTTGCGGCGATGGTCCAGGAAAGGGGCACCCCCTATGTCTGGCAACATGGTCCAGCTCAAGCGCCTCTCCTGGCAGGGTTCTAGCTAGAGTGAAGCCGTTTCCCATTTAAACATGTGTTGTAAAAGGGCACTGGGTTACCTCCAAGTTAAACAAGCATTGGCATAGCCAATAGGTCTAGCCTTTGGGACCTTATAAGTGTTTAGCCATGCAACAGTTGATGTTGCACCAAGGATATTGATGCTGCATAACTAAATACTTATAAGGTCCCAAAAGCGAGACCTATTGGCTATGCCAATGCTT
>CAWUFW010028455.1:0-21795 GCA_963921515.1 Calotriton arnoldi | reverse complement strand
CTAGGTACACTGGCGCCAGGGCCGGCTTTAGTGCTGGTGGCGCCCGGTGCGATAATTATTTTTGGCGCCCCCACCCCATGACCTCCTCTCTGGATTCTCTCACTACCACCGGGCAAAGTGCCCCTCATCTCCAATCATAAGTTAGTTGCTAAACACAGTGCACCCCCTGAGGTTAGCGCCCCTCCACAGGTCAGCGCCCAGTGCGGCCGCAGCCGCTCCACTGCCCTAATGCTGGTCCTGACTGGCGCAAGGAATCATTGAAAAGCAGAAAACTAAGACAAAATAAAATAATGTAAAGGAATAAACAGAGAACACGCAGACCAGGAAGCTAACAGAAAGAGCGTGTCTTTAAAGCTTCCAAATGGCCAGAAATGGAGGAGATGGAGTGTCACACCGATTACGGGTGTGAGATTAAGGACAAGGAATGCACTACTGCCACGAGCGCCGGAAATTAATTTCAGAGGTATCCTGGGTTTCATTAGAGACAAAACTTGTGGAGGTCTTTTGCAGGGCCCGATCGCCCATAAAATTGATTTAAAGAAAATGCATTGCACATAGCTGCCAAGGTTTCAGATTGCTTATGTGTGATATTTTCATAATTTCAATGTAATTATGAGTGACATTTAACGACTATGAGTGACACTTTCTTTCCAGCAAAACTCAAGCAATGAAGATGCGGGAAACATATAAATATCAGAAATTACAAACATTTGAGCAACAGAAACTCTAAGAACTTGCACAACCTACTCACATCCTACATGATTTTACACCTCTTTTGATCACTGCAGCTGAGCTGACTCCAGAAGGTCTAAGCACCATATGAAGAGGATAAGTCTGAAGCTCAGTGGATAATCAATCAGGTATTGTAAGTGCTGGAAAAATTTAAAAACTGTAACAGATACTCAAGACATTGGTGCAGGTGACCAGTAGAGACGTAGAGGAATTAATGCAGTGGGCTTTTACTGGCAGCAAGAGTGAGATCATGGGTACAGAATCACATTAGTGCAGTCTCATATTACACTAAATTGGCAGGCTTAAGCGATCCAGCGAGCACGTTTTACTACAGGGCAGCTATGAAGGGCTGGAGCGCTTGCAACCTAGAAGGTATGACGGAGATGTCCCTTAGGTTTCAACACCTTGCTGAAGATAATAAGAGAGAGCTGGGAAACATTTGCACGCAAAGACATGAGCTGCTGCTCTTCTGAGCCACATTCATGTTAGCCTTCTTTGGGGTTACAGGGGTAGCGAGTTAGTGGCCCTGGCTAGAGGCAATGCTTGGGGACGGCCTGTTTAAGGAGGGAGACCTGCTGATGGGAACAGTGTCATGACAATACACCTGCGAAGGTCGAAGACAGACCAAGAGGGCGCGGGCAAGCTGCTGCCCAGTTTGCTGCATGCGGGAATACCTGAAACACAGAGTCCAAGGGGATGGGCCGCTCCTATGCCATGAGGAAGGATCCATACCTCAGCCGGTTCCAATTTAATGCAGTCCTCAGAATGGCAATTGGGGGCAGCTGGGCTCCCACCATAAGAATTTTCACCACACTCCTTTCAGCATGGCGCAGCCACGACTGTTACGGCCCGTGGCTCTGGAGGCGGGTCACACTCAAGCAAATAGGCCAGTGGACGTCGCGGGTGTCTTTTGGGGATACATTCGACACAAGCCTAATATGACCTTTCTTTACCGCAGGTTCCCAGAGCCCATCGCGCCAGGGTATAGATTCTGGGACACTCCTATGTCAGCAGGGCACAGCGGTGGGTAGCGGCGCAGAAAAATAATGAAGGAATGTGGTTGCATGCGGCACGTAAGGTTCATTGAATGGGCAGGTCGCGGATGAGGTGGGAACAACTGCTTCCCCACATGCAGGAGGTGATACGGTCGTGAGAAAATACCGGATGCGGTAGTGGTACATCTGGGGGGAAATGACCTGGCCGACCTGGGACGCTGGGACTTATTGGGAACTATGATATCAGGGCTGACAGCGGTTTCCAGACTCGTAAAGGCCAGCGGATCTGATTTGGTCTGAAATTATACCACGAGTTCTGTGGAGGGGCTCTGGACAACGCAGCAGTAGAACGCTCTAGGAGGAGGTTGAATTGCAACTATGGCAAAAGTATGCAAGGCGAATGGATGGGGTTTTGTGAGGCATGGCTTCATTAACCTTAAAAGGAGAAGTACTGCAACACTGATGGGGTACATTTGTTGGAAGTGGGCATGGGGTTGTTCCTCCTCAACATAGGAGAGGGCACTTAGAGTCACTAGGTTTCAATTGAAGGGCAGGTAGGAGCAGGTGGGGGCTGCCTGAGGTAGAGAAGCCACAGGCAGTGTGGCGGGGGACAGCACAGAGGGACAGCAGACAGAGCGTAATAGCCAAAGAGGAGCCGCTAAAACCTGTGCTCTTGGGATGCCCTTACGGCAGGGGCACAGGGAGCAGGCTAAGGGTCAGCATGGGGTCAGCACAGTGCGGACACGGCACTTGCAGCCCGGGCCAGGCATGAGGGCCGCCCACAATACTCGGCAGCAAGGTGTAGCCTAGAGACGCCGCAAAGATGCGCTAGACCTGCTGAGAAGGGGCATTGGCTCAGTGCGCTATCAAAAGGGCTGATGCTGATAAGGATAAGGATTGGACAGGAACTCCAAGTGAGGAGGCGTGAATGACTGGTTTGAAAATAGATATTGCCTGTTTTTGTATGACAATATGTAAATAAAAGCTGTGGCCTCTTTTGCACTATCACCAATTGCATTATCTGTGAGCACTTGGGTAAGTGGGGGTGCATGGATGCATACATGGGCCCGGGAGCTCAAGGGACTTGCTCCACCTGGGAGGGGTTAGCATGTGGGGCGGGAGGTGAAGCCAGACCAGTGAGGGGCCCACGATAGAACCCCTGTTGGAGGTTGGGACATTGAGCGGGCATCCGGTAAGCCCGGAAATCACCAGGGCGCTAATTGGGCAGCGTGGTTTAAATGGCCCAATAGGCAGGGGGCCCCTGGGGTGCACCAGGATTTAAGGGCGTGGGGGCCCCCATCCAGGACATGTGCCTTTGCCATGAAACCCACCCTACCTACACCTACAATGTGGGCATCGCAGCCATAGAGCAGCGGGATGGGCTCAGGCAAGGAGGAACAGCACAGAGGGACAGCAGACAGAGCGTAATAGCCAAAGAGGAGCCGCTCAAACCTGTGCTCTTGGGATGCCCTATGGCTAGGGGCACAGGGAGCAGGCTAAGGGGTCAGCAGGGGTCAAAGAGAGGTGGACACAGCACTTACAGCCTGGGCCAGGCATGAGGGCCGCCCACAAAACTCGGCAGCAAGGTGCAGCCTAGAGGCCACAAAAGAAGCACTAGACCTGCTGAGAAGGGGCATTGGCTCAGTGCGCTGTCAAAAGGGCTGTGCTGATAAGGATAAGGATTGGACAGTAACTCCAAGTGAGGAGGCGTGAGCGACTGTTTGAAAATAGATATTGCCTGTTTTGTATGACAATATGTAAATAAACGCAGCAGCCTTTTTGCACATCATCACCGAATTGTGTTATCTGTGAGCACATGGGTAAGTGGGGTGCATGGGTTCACTACATGGGCCGGGAGCTCAAGGGACTTGCCCACCTGGAAGGGGTTAGAGACCACGAAGAGAGCAATAAACATACGTTGAATGAATGAATGAATGAAGTTCTGGCTGAGAAGAGCGAGAGAGGCAGAGATAAGACAGGCAGAAAGGGAAAGCCAGGCAGAGAGAAGAAGTCGTTTGAAAATGTACAGCCAGGGACTTGCAGTTTTGCTATTAACGCTGCATGTGTGGGTTCAGTGGCATGCGCTGTTAGGTTACTTAAAAACCTAGTACTGGCTAGAGGTCCACAGGACATATTCCCAGTCAGTAGCTGTGCTCACTTGCTATTGTGTGCTTCTCTGCTTTGGAATGCGTTGTAGTCGCGTGAGTACACTACTTTACACTGTAATGTGCCAGGCGACTCTGTTTCTTCTTACGGCCTACCTGGGGCATTGGCGCACTTGGACATCTGTATGTGAGGGGGCACTGGACAATGCTGAATGTGCGCATGTTTGCACGCCCGTGAACAAACCTGTCTGCAGTGACCTGGCACCTTCTAGCTCGAGATATCAACCTGTCAGCTTCATGTGAACACCAAATGGTCCAGATAGAGCCCTCACACAGTAGTAGTTATATTGTATTGCCTGCCATGGTCGGCGCAGGTACACATCTCTGCGGGGCGGAGTCTCCATTTAAGAACGCTCGCTATGGTGGATGCTGTTGCACTTAGGGAGGTGGACAGCCGAGTAGGGGTCTTTGCAGGGATGACTGAGATGAAGGCGTGATTTGATTGGATCTGCAGGAGTGACGGCACATAACACTGAGAGACAAATACCATCGCACTCCTGCCAACAATCCATAAACAGTCATTTTCGAATTTTACTACAGTCATTTAGTACAAAAATTAATATACAATAACACGAAGTCAAATGTTTTTCCACTGATGTTTGTATTTTCAGTTGGTACAAAAAACAGACAGTCCGGGAAAGTACAGCCGACACATGTTTGAAGTCACGCCAGTGACTTTTTCAAGACCAAGACAAGCGGTATTCGCCGCTTGATCCTAAAAGGCGATCCGGTTGAGTAGTCGAGATAAAGCAGTGGCTGAGGCGATGTTGGAATCCAAAAGACCTTATGAATATAGAAAGATGTGGAACTTCAATGGTAGTCACCATAAGGTCCATGAATGACTAGGACGTCTGTATTGTCTCATGTGGTGGAGTACTATGTAGTAGTAAACAGCGTCCTGAAGTTAATTTCGGGATGCCATTTGCCTACGAGACGGTACACATGAAACTTTAACAGGGAGCTTATCCAAGGCTCGTACCAAGTGGCAGGTCGCGCCCTGGACGGATGCGGCAGGAGGACTTGCATATAGCGTCCGGTATTCATTTACCTTACATAGTACTCCACCACCCTTCACAAGTTTCACATCAAAATTATAGTCCAGCACTGATAACAATCACCTTGAAATAAGTGGAGAGACATTCCCTCCAACCCTCTCCCACCTTGTGATGCACAGCAGATGTCTGTGTGTGTGACCAGAGAGTCACAGAATGAAGTCCTTATTGGTGCAGTGAGGAAGAGTGACTTGTTTAGTTATAGTATTATAAGGTCCCAGCCTGTGACAGAAAGCACAACGAATGTCATCATTTTAAAACAGTATAAAACAGGCTGCACAAAATAGTGTTTAAAATAAATCAATGATTTTAAAATTACCCATTTTAGTTATAAGCAATTTGACTATAGTGCCAATTTTGTATATGTGTCCATTAAAGGGCACACTCCTTTTAATGAATACATAACAATAAGGGCCATATTTATGAAAGGCTTGCATCACTTTTGCACCATGCAATGGTGCATGTGCAACACAATCCTTAATTGCGATTTATCCAAGCTATGCACAAGGCCATCTAGCATGGCCCTGAGTGACTTGATAAATCCTGAGAAACGCAACGCAGTGCAAATCGCTGCGTTGCATTACTCTGCCCCAGGGAGGCATTCCTTGGGCAGTGTGTGAGTGTTTCCATGCAAAACCCATGGATGTTGACGCATTCCCAGATTTACCATAGTGGTAGACATGGGAATGCAGCAAAGCTGCTACACCTCACCAGATGAAGCATAACGAGAAGAAATATGTTTATTTCTCCTCGTTTTTACTCTTTTCTCAGTGTGCTTCATGCTGCAGCACACATAGAAAAAAGAATATGCTTCAGGGGATTGTTTTGTGCAGGAAGGTGCCCCTTGCTGCACAAAAACAATCCTGCATCATGTCAGGCACCTTTGCACCATGGTGTAAAGGGTGCATGCGTTGGTGCTAGGCAGCCCATTACGCACCTTCGCTAGGTAAAGGCAGGAATTCACTGTATTCTGTTAAATATGGTTAATTCCTGCCCTTCTCCTCTACGCAGCGCAGCAAGGTGACTTGCTGCACTGCGACGTATTGGTAACTACGCTCCTAAATATTTGTCACCATGAAGTTTGAAGAGACTCCATTAAATAAAGACCCATACTAGCTCCAAAGCAGCCTTTACATTTGGTGATTAACCAATTGAGCACATTTAGATTTCTTTCATGTAGCCGACACCCTTGTGAGAAGGAATTTTTCTTCTTTTCTCTATGCCTCTCTGCTTCACAGCAAGGAGAGTGGCACTGGACCCCATTTATGGCCCCCTTACTATGAAAAGGGACGCGGGTGCATTTTCCTTGCTAGCATTAGCTCCCATCTCACCATTGCAGCGTACGGAACAGGGCCCAAGCAACAGAGGCGGGGGCTAGATGTGGCTTTTTCAATTTCCACACAAAGCGGCAGAAAACTTGCTTTGGGAGTCAGGCCTAGAAGTGATGGCCCCGTAGAGTGGGCAAAGTAGACAGCCTGCTTCGCAGAGCTGTGGGTATTGTTGATGCTGCAGCAGGACAATTATGGCTGTTTTATTCCCCTTCCTTGCTTGTATTAGTTGCCCTGGGTGTACTTGTTGTGCCAGTGTTGCTTTGGATCTTGCAGCAAGGGAAACATGAAGCAGAAGTGGCTCCTTGATTTGGGCATCAGAAAAATAGTAGGAAGATTATTGTGTGAGATGGAAGTTGATGTTATTAACACAGGGCAGAGGAGATAGCTTGCATCGCAAGACAGTAGCCATCATTAGCAAAGCAGGTGCAGAGTGCCTGAGGGATGCACTGCATCACAGGTATGAATGTTTTACTTTAAAAAGTGGGCATGAGGGCTCATTTTTTCTTTCTAGCATTAGGGCAGATGGCACCTTTGCTGACAAAAAAGGGCAACATGTGGGAGCTCATTTGTTTTTTTTCAGAAAGGGACAGAGTTTATTAGAAAGATTGAAGTGATGGTAAGGCGTATTAGTGAAGGAGGGAAAAGAGAAGAGGAGAGATCCTACTTCTCAGGGTGCAGCCATCGGTAGTGCAGGAGGTGGTGATGCATTGGGGCCCACAGCACCCCAAATATGGGAGTAATGCTTTCGGTCAATTCTGTTTTTGTTTCATTGAAGGCTCCACAGTGCATTGGTGGATTTGTATGTAGTACGCTCTTTAAATTTATTTTTGACCATTTACAATGCTGTTTTCTCGAAGAGGTTTACAATTCAGCATAATGCAGAAACATGTTGGGGACAGTTTCTTACGGAAGAGGGGTTTCCATGTTTCTTACTGAAATGATCAATTGTGCATATTGTGTCTTTGGCAATTTTTAATGGTATTTTGTTCATTGTAAATCTTGTATAATCATTAGATATATTACCTTTATTCAAAAATGGCGCCACCTCCTCAATTTTTCACCTTCCCGTCATTTATGTTATAACACTATTTCACATTGTTTTACTTGCTTGTGTGTGGTGTGAACAAGGCCATAATGGCCGAAACGTAACTTTTCCATTTGTTCTGCGATGGGCCATGGATTGTGTATATGGAAAGCAGCCTCACTATTTACCGTTTCTAGATTCATATCTACTGTCAGCCATCAATTGCAAGTGTATTCATTTATACAATGAGGTTAACAAGGTTGTGTCAGTGCAGTGGAATCTATACTCACTCAGTCTGTACATCTGCCCTGAATAAAGTAAAGTGCAAGACAACTTCCATTTGAAGCAAGAGCTCAGAAGTTCCTTATTTTGGCCAGAGGCCCATATATATGCCATTAAATAGTCCAATTAATACACTGAAATAAACTTTCTTAACAGTAAAGCAGCTATTTTCCCAAAAATGCATGCAGATTCTCATAAAGATTAATTAAACTGGCATTATAGTGAGCAAAACAACCATGACTTCCAAAAGCACTGCCTATGACCTATGAGATGACAGTATTAAATCAAAGGGATATATAACACATCAGATCACCATTTTCATAATTAATTACATCACTAAAAGGGCTCAATATGCCTTTATATCAGAATCCATTGGGACTCCAGCTTTGGTTATGCCGACTAAGGCGATTAGGGTAGTCAGACCACCATTGCCACGCTGCAGTCACCAGGAAACCTCCGTTCCCTGGCAGTGTTGTGGTGGTCAGGAGGTCGCAATATGCTTGTCGGGTGTCAAGTACCCCACAAGTCTTACCTTTAACCTGTGAAGCAATCTCGCAGAGACGTCATGAGCCACCACCACCGGACCCACCTTACCCCAGCTGGACTAAAAACAGGCTAGGATGGCGATGGGCACGGGGAAGGCAGCCAGGAATAACGCTGTGGTGTTCTAGTAGCCCGGTTAAGTAACCTCCCTCTGTCTGGGGACTATCCGTGAGCACCGGTAACTGAGAAGAGAAAGAACAGCCCCTATTAGTAAGGACACAAACACACAATCACACCTCCTGCTCCTCCATACAATGCACATGCGAAACGGCCTTTACCTTGTCAGGAAGACACCACGAAGCCAGGTAATCCACACGGTAGAGTCACCGTGGATAGCGCTCCTGAGATGAGGAACCAATCAGGTACCCCGGTGTGGAGCTTGGATTAAGCAGACAACAAGCGCTCCTGCGCAGCCAATAACATAAAGATAAGCGCTCCAGCGTGGTGTGACAACAGTGAGGTAAGTTGCGCTCCAGCGCGTGCAAACCATAAAGTAAATTAGCGCTCCAGCGCGTGATATAACATTGAGGCAAAGCAGCGCCCCAGCGCGGCAAAGAAAGAAAGGTAAACTGAGAGAAACACTTCAGCGTGGCAATGGAAGTTGAGCCAAGCTAAGTGTAGCGCACCAGTGCGGAAAGGATTGTGCAGGCAGGACTGAAACGAGCTCCAGCGCGGCAAGGCTGTGGAATGAGCTCCAGCGCGGCAAACAGGAACGAGCTCCAGCGCAGCTAGGAAAATGATCGGCAAGGCTATGGAAGTGCGCTCCAGCGCGGAAAGGAATACCTGGTCCAGGGATGCAGGCAACTGGAAACACTGAATCCGGAGCGCCGATCGGGCGGAAACCGCGGTTCAAATGCGGTTTTCCCCGGAAGCGCTGAACGCCGCAGAGGTAGCATCCGGAGCGAAGCTAGACTGCCGACCTCCACGGAACGGAAGTCGGGTGCTCCGATTTCCGCATGTGTCTCGGAGCCAGCAGACCCTCCCACAGTCAAACAGGATGCCCTAACCTAGCGGAACATGACATCGGGACCGCCGTGATCCCTTGCAAGCATATTACGAGTTTCCTCCCTGTCGGTGGTGTCATGGAGGTTACTACTCCATTTAAACCGTGGCAGAGAGGAAACGCCCCCTATGCCTCCTCCGCATGGGGATGTACACAGGGGGGCACAACATGTGCCCCCTGTGTGCATGCACCCCAGTTCCTGCATGGCATGGACTTTTCAGTCCATGCCGTGCAGGAACTGTTTTGGGCGTTCCCATTGCAGAGCCCATTTTCTGAGGTATAGCTGTGGAAATGCCAAAAATCAGCCTGCCAGACAGGAGGAAACTCCTACTCTGGCAGGCAGTCTGACCACGGCTTTGGTGGTGCTGCAGCGTGGCGGACCTGGTGCCACACCTCCAAAGTCGTAATCAGGCCCTTAGCTCGAGGGACGGTAATTGGCCTTCCACAGGCATTGAGTGACTGTTGCTGACCCCAGAGGCAGTGGGCCAGTGGTCTCTGGTGGCATAAATAACTTTTGGGGAGTTATGGTTGTATGCTCATCAGGGGGCATACCATTAACGGTAACTGTATATATTAACTTTAGACACCTTAAATATGAAAATCAGGCACTCTTCTCTGCGCAGACCTAGCACAGCTCTTAAAACAGCCCCACACGTGGCGAATTCCAGTGGCTTTAATATTTTGCTTCAATACTATAACATTTCTTGAAATAATGGTTTCTAGTTGAATTTCAATGTTATTTGTAGCAACTTATTTTCTCTTTTGAGTAAAAATCCAAAACCTTCCAATAAAAAAGTAAATATATATTTACAAATAAAGGTAAATATATATTTGTATAAGGGTTTGTCATACAAAGTCATCACACACATAAAATATATATATATATATTTTTTTCTGGAGTTTTATTTAGCGCGAACTTGACCCAAAGATGTCAGAGCACTTTACATGAGTACCAGTTGCGTTACAAATGGACACATTCAATTTTTCTTTTTTGTTTTGTTAGGTCCGGGGAGATTATGAGGCTTATTACAATGTCGGTCGGAGTTGCCTCCGACTGACAAGGTCTCGGTCTCGGGACCGACCGACCTCCGGTCGGCGGTTCCAACCGACTGATTACGATGCGACCGAACACTGTTCGGTTGGATACTCACATTTCTCTATGGGAGCTTGTGCTACAGCCTTAATACAGGCTCCCATGAAGAAATGGGTGTGTGCAAAACCCTGCACCGAGTGGCACCCACCCCATGGTGCCTGCCACACAGTGCATGGATTTACAGGGGGGCGCCCTATCTACCCCCTCGGCCACCAACCGTAGGCCGGGGAGGCAAGGGGGCCCCAAAGTTGCTTTCCAACAGCGTTTCCATGTCGGAAAGGCCAGCACGGAAAGGCTGTGGGAAACCGACATCGAAATCCCGATGGTGGAAACGCCATCCATATGGTATTACGGTGCGGTTCCGACTGGCCTGAAGACTCTGAAAGCTGGTCAGAACTACGTTGGAATGACCGGCCAGTTCACGCTTCGACCACCGACATCGTAGTTCGGCGGTCAGACCGCAAACCGACCGTGTTGGTCAGAAAGCCTCGGACTGCAGTTGGAAAGCTTCCAACTAGCGGTCGGAGGCTTTCCGACTGACATCATAATCGCCCCTTAGTGATTTGCCCAGACTCACAGGATGTTGAGCATCCCTGCTGAGACTCAAACCCGGTTCCCTAGCATTGAGGTCGACCGCTCTAGCCATATGGCCACATCCTCTGTAATATTCTTACAATAGAACACGAGGCCCAGATTTACTAACATTTTGCAATGGTGTTGCATCAGTTTTATGGCACAGCCCAGATGCAAAATCCATGTTGGGATTTACCTAGCCACTCAAATCCAGATTTGCGTGGCTTTGCGTGTGATTTAATCCCAAAAGTAACACAAGGCAGCCTTGCATTTCCTTTACTCCAGGAAGCGTTACATGGGTGGATGATGGGCCTTTCTGTGCATCCGTCCATCTATTTTGATGCAAACCCATATTTACTAGAATCAGTAAACATGGGTTTGCACCAAATGGTGTGCCTGCCTACCCGAGGCTGGTGCAAAGAGGAGAAATATCTCTATGTGTCCTTGTTACTGTCTCTTTGCATGTGTGCTGCATTCTGCAGCACACATGCAAGAGGAAGAAGCCTCTTAGAATAGTTTTGTGGTGTTTTTCCTGTGCAAAAACTATTCTAACCACAGCGGACACCCTTGCATTGTGGCGCAAGGGTGACTGCTTTGGCCCTAAACAGGCAGAAGTGCAGCAGAGCTACGATACGCAATGTAGCACTGCACCTTCCATTGCTGTGTTGCTTTTCCGGCCCGGATTGGGAACAGCAACCAGCCCTGACAGATTGCTGCTCGACCGGCCCCGGGAGCCGGGGGAGGGGGGGTGCTAGTGAGAAGCACGCTCCAGCTTTTGTTATAGGGGGCCAATATTGCGAACCGGCCCCCAACAACAAATCAGGCCCCCACAGGTACAAAACCAGCCCCCACCCCTCCGGCCCACCGGGGAAACGCTCGATATCCACTATGGCCAGTCCGGCCCTGGTTGCTTTGTGTCGAAGTTTAATAAATCTGGCTCTCCGTTTCTTCTGTTAGTCAATTTACAACCTGTTACTTTTCTGATATCTTTTACCCTCAACATTGCTGTCCTCATAGACATCAGAATAATTAGTTAAATACTTAAAGATCTCTCAGGTTTCATTAGAATGAATTATAACTAGAGTGAACTCCCTCAATTACATTTTGAGAATTAGGCAATGTCATACTATATCAGCTATGATGTTTTAATCGCATTTTCCTCCAGCAAGCCTGAAAAGTTAATCTCGGAAGGGTATGTGTATACCACTGTTAGGCTATCAGAAGAAAATTAGTTTAGACATGTAGCATAAAATATTACAGTGGAAGAATACTTCTCATTAGAAAGACAATACACCCTCGTGTACAACCTTTCTTCTGAACAGGATTTTAATTTCCTAAATGGATGCTAATATTAAGACAACTTTTCAGGTTACTATAGTGACCATAAAACTATTTTAAAATACAAATATATATTAATTAAAATATAAATGTATATATATATATATATATATATATATATTCACTGAAAAAAACCATAGGTTTCAGGGACGTTATAGTTAGAAATTAGCATTTAAAAAACCATAGAAGTTCACTGAAAAAACCACAGGTTTCAGGGACGCATTATAGTTTGTTGGACATTTTCACTCGTACAAAACCAGAGAAATTCGTCCGTTATAGTTAGTTGAGCTAACTCTGACTTCGCGCCCCGCAATGCACTGCTGATGACGTCACATATTACATCATTCATGACATGGTCAGTGACATCACTGATGACATCACTGATGGCATCTCAAATGACATCACTGATGACATCACTGATGACATCATCCATGTGATAATCTGATGCACCTACTCACACCCTAATATAACCTTTGATACACCCACTCTAAAATACAGACTACCATTTCGAAACCATAGACACACCAATACCAGTTACTAAATACCCACTCCACTGATTCCTATGTCTACACACACATCACTCATTCACCCATACAGTCAGTCATACATGCAGTCACTCATCAATAAGAGCACCTTCATATGCACTCATACACCTATACAGACACTCACACACCTCCACTCATCCATAGAGTTACTCACACACCTAGTCAGTCATGCAAAGAATCAATCACACTCCCATTTACTCACCTATACAGTTATACACACACCACACTCACTTAGTCATACAGATACTAACACATACTTACTCTCTTATACAATAACTGATACAAGCACACTCATCCATACAGCCACTCTCACAATCACTCACTCTCACATATAGTCATTTATATATTCCAACACTCACATATACTGCCTTTCACATATGTGGTTACTCACACATGTACCACTGAGACATCCATTCACTCACCAACACACCCATACACACACTCACCCACCCATACAGCCCCTCACAGATGCACTCTTGAACCCATACACCCAGTGAATCACCCACTCACGCATCTATGCACAGAGTCACACCCCCCCACCCACCCACACAGACACTCAGGCACCCAATACAGATACTCAGACAACCAATCAATAACCCATATAGACACTCATGGCTACTCACCAACCCATGCAGCCGCTTACACACCAACTGACAGACTGATACAGACATTCACACAGTTTAGTCACTAACCCATGCATTCAGTAAGACACGTTTAATCACTCACTTATACAGTCAGTCACGCACCTACTAAAACATCCATTCAGACACTCATACACCCACTCATTCTTCGATACACCTTGACATATATATATATAAAACATATTTAAACTTTACAGAAACACATAGTCACTGGATGATGTCATCAGTGATGTCATTTGAGATGTCATCAGTGATGTCATCAGTGATGTCACTGACCATGTCATGAATGATGTAATATGTGATGTCATCAGCAGTGCATTGCGGGGGTGCGAGTTGTAGTTAGCTCAACTAACAATAACGGCCGAATTTCTCTGGTTTTGTACGAGTGAAATGCCCAACTAACTATAACGTCCCTGAAACCTGTGGTTTTTTCAGTGAATTTCTAAGGTTTTTTAAATGCTAAATTCTAACTATAACGTCCCTGAAACCTATGGTTTTTTCAGTGAATAGATATATATATATATATTCACTGAAAAAACCATAGGTTTCAGGGACGTTATAGTTAGAAATTATCATTTAAAAAACCTTAGAAATTCACTGAAAAACAACAGGTTTCAGGGACGTTATAGTTAGTAGGACATTTCACTCATACAAAACCAGAGAAATTCGGCCGTTATAGGTAGTTGAGCTAACTATAACTTTCGCCCCCGCAATGCACTGCTGATGATGTCACATATTACATCATTCATGACATTGTCAGTGACATCACTGATGACATCACTGATCACATCATCCAGTGACTGTGTGTTTCTGTAAAGATTTAAATATGTTTTATATATATATATGCCAAGGTGTATCGAAGAATGAGTGGATGTATGAGTGTCTGAATGGATGATTTAGCTAGGTGCGTGACTGACTGTATAAGTGAGTGATTAAACGTGTCTTACTAAATGCATGGGTTAGTGACTAAACTGTGTGAATGTCTGTATCAGTCTGTCAGTTGGTGTGTAAGCAGCTGCATGGGTTGGTGAGTAGCTACATGAGTGTGCTATATGGTTATTTATTGGTTGTCTGAGTATCTGTACAGTGTCTGAGTGTCTGTGTGGGTGAGTGGGGGTATGTGACTCTGTGCATAGATGTGTGAGTGGGTGATTCACTGGATGTATGGGTTCAAGAAGTGCATCTGTGAAGAGCTGTATGGGTGGGTGAGTGTGTGTATGGGTGTGTTGGTGAGTGAATGGATGTCTCAGTGGCACTATGTGAGTAACTGCATATGTGAAAGGCAGTATATGTAGTGTTGGAGTATATAAATGACTATATGTGAGAGTGAGTGATTGTGAGAGTGGCTGTATGGATGAGTGTGAGCTCTGTATCAGTGATTGTATAGAGAGAGTAAGTATGTGTTAGTATCGTATGAATAAGTGAGGTGGTTGTGTATAACTGTATAGGTGAGTAAATGGAGTGTGATTGATTCTTGCATGACTGACTAGGCTGTGTGAGTAACTATATGGATGTGTGGCAGTGTAGTGAGTGTCTGCTATAGGTGTATGAGTGCATATGACAGTGCTGTATTGATGAGTGACTGCATGTATGAGTGGCTGTATGGGTGAATGAGTGGATGTATGCGTAGACCTAGAATCAGTGAGTGGAGTATGGAGTAACTGGTATTGGTGTGTCTATGGTTTCGAAAATGGTAGTCTGTATTTCAGAGTGGGTGTATCAAAGGTTATATTAGGGTGTGAGGAGGTGCATCAGATTATCACGTGGATGATGTCATCAGTGATGTCATCTGTGATGTCATTTGAGATGTCATCAGTGATGTCACTGACCATGTCATGAATGATGTAATATGTGACGTCATCAGCAGTGCATTGCGTGCGAGAGTTATAGTTAGCTCAACTAACTATAGCGGCCGAATTTCTCTGGTTTGTATGAGTGAAATGTCCACCTAACTATAGCGTCCCTGAAACCTGTGATTTTTTCAGTGAATTTCTAAGGTTTTTTAAATGCTAATTTCTAACTATAACGTCCCTGAAACCTATGGTTTTTTCAGTGAATTTCAAAGGTTTTTTAAATGCTAATTTCGAACTATAATGTCCCTGAAACCTATGGTTTTTTCAGTGAATTTCAAAGGTTTTTTAAATGCTAATTTCCAACTATGCCTACAGAGGTAGGACATGTGCAGAAAGAGGAAGAAAGGCGCCGAAAGAAGCAAGAGAAATGCAGAAGGAGGCAACAGAAGTCCAGAAAGACGAAGAAAAGTGCAGAAAGACGCAAGAGATATACAGAAAGAACCAACAGAGGTACAGAAAGAGGCCTTGTTGCAAAGTCATCCTGTGCCCCCAACTTTTTGCTGACTGGTACTGGTGGTAGCTGACTCTGACTAACCAGGCCCGGAGCCAGTGCTATGCTGAAAGACACTTAGAATACAGTGAAAACACCTACATACACTAGGGTACACTATGGGTTGGGGTACCCCTGTGATTGGCATGACCTCCCCTGTAAGGCCCTAGTACATAATAGGGCAGGGGGATTAAAACTACCTCTAACTCAGAGGTGCAGAAAGAGGCAAGAGAAGTGCAGAAAGAAGCAACAGAGGTACAGAAAGAGGCAAGAGTGGTGCAGAAAGAGGGAAGAGAGGTGTAGAAAGAGGCAAGAGAATTGCACAAAGAGGGAAGAGGGGTGCAGAAAGAGGCAGGAGAGGTGCAGAAAGAAGCAACAGAGGTGCCTAAAAAGGCAAGAGAGGTGCAGAAAGAAGCAAGTGAAGTGCTGAAAGAGGCAACAGAGGTGCAGAAAGACGCAAGAGAGGTGCAGAAACAAGCAAGAGAAGTGCAGAAAGGGGCAAGAGAATTGCTGAAAGAAGCAACAGAGGTTTAGAAAGAACCAAGAGAAGTTCAAAAAGAGGCAAGTGAGATGCAGAAAGAAGCAAGAGCAGTGTAGAAAGAACCAACAGAGGTGCAAAAAGAGAGAAGAGGAGTGCAGAAAGAGGTAGGAGAGGTGCACAAAGAGGCAAGAGAGGTACAGAAAGAGGCAGGAGGGGTGCAGAAAGAAGCAAGTGAGGTGCAGAAAGAGGCAAGAGAGGTGCAGAAACAGGCAAGAGAGGTGCAGAAACAGGCAAGAGAGGTGCAGAAACAGGCAAGAGCAGTGCAGAAAGAGGTAAGAGAATTGCTGAAAGAAGCAACAGAGGTATAGAAAGAAGCAAGAAAAGTGCAGAAAGAGGCACGTGAGATGCAGAAACAGGCAAGAAAGGTACAGAAAGAGGGAAGACGAGTGCCGAAAGAGACAACAGGGGTGCAGAAAGAAGCAAGACAGGTGCAGAAAGAAGCATGGAAGGTGCAGAATGAAGCAACAGGGGTGTAGAAAGAGGCAAGAGAAGTGCAGAAAGAAGCAACAAAGGTGCAGAAGGAGGCAAGAGAACTGCAGAAAGAGGCAAGAGAGTTGTAGAAACAGGCAAAAGAGGTACAGAAAGAGGGAACAGAGGTGCAGACAGAGGCAAGAGAGGTGCAGAAACAGGTAAAAGGGGTGCATAAAGAGGCAAGAGGGGTGCAGAAATTTGCAAGAGAGGTGCAGAAAGAAGCAAGAGCAGTGCAAAAGAGCCAACAGAGGTTCAAAAAGAGGCAAGTGAGGTGCAGAAGGAGGCAAGAGAACAGCAGAAAGAGGCAAGATAGTTGCAGAAACAGGCAAAAGGGGTGCAGAAAGAGGGAACAGGTAGGCAGACTGGGGCAAGAGAGGTGCAGAAAGAGGGAAGAGGGGTATAGAAAAAGGCAAGAGGGATACAGAAATTTGGAACAGAGGTGCAGGAAGAAGCCAGAGCAGTGCAGAAAGAACCAACAGAGGTGCAGAAAGAGGCGAGAGCGGTACAGAAAGAGGCAAGTGAAGTGCAGAACGAAGCAAAAGAGGTGCAGAAAGAACCAACAGAGGTGGAAAAAGAGGCAAGAGGGGTGCAGAAAGGGGTAGGAGAGGTGCACAAAGAGGCAAGAGGGTACAGAAAGAGGCAGGAGGGGTGCAGAAAGTAGAGGAGAACTGCAGAAAGAAGTAACAGAGGTGCTGAAAGAGGCACGAAGGGTGCAGAAAGAGACAAGACAGGTGAAGAAAGAAGGAACAGAGGTACAGAAAGAGGCAAGAGTGGTGCGGAAAGAGAGGTGTAGAAAGAGGCAAGAGAGTTGCACAAAGAGGGAAGAGGGGTGCAGAAACAGGCAAAAGGGGTGCAGAAAGAAGCAAGTGAGGTATAGAAAGAGGCAAGAGAGGTGCAGAAAGAAACAAGAGAGTTACAGAAAGAGATAAGTGAAGTGCAGAAGGAGGCAAGAGAACTGCAGAAAGAGGCAATAGAGGTGCAGAAAGAGGCAAGTGAGGTGCAGAAAGAAGCAAGATAAGTGCAGAAAGAAGCAACAGAAGTGCAGAAAGAGGGAAGAGGGGTGGAGAGAGAGGCAAGAGGGGTGCAGAAAGAAGCAAGACAGGTGCAGAAAGAAACAAAAGAAGCGCAAAAAGAAGGAACAGAGGTGCAGAAAGAGGCAAAAAGGGTGCAGAAAGACATAAGAGGGGTACAGAAAAAGGCAAGAGAGGTGCAGAAAGAGAGAAGAAGGGTGCAGAAAGAGGCAAGAGGGATACAGAAAGAAGAAAATGAGGTGCAGAAAGAGGCAACAGACGTGCAGAAAGAGGGAAGAGAGGTGCAGAAAGTAGAAGAGATTTGCAGAAAGAGGCAAGAGAAGTGCAGAAAAAGAAAGAAATGTGCAGAAAGAAGCAACAGAAATGCAGAAAGAGGCAAGAGGCAAGAGAGGCGTGGAAGGATGCAAGAGTGGCTTGCACACCATTAGTACTAATTTAACACCCACATTTAGCAATAAGTAACAGGTGACCATTCTAGGTTTGCAAAGGGCCTTCCACCACGCTGTAACACTTGTCGCTGCATTTTTGGTAACGTTTGAGCCGTTTGAGCTAGAAACAAGGCTTTTTTTGTTCAAATTGCAGATTAGGGAGCAGATGAGGAATTATGTGGCTAAAGCAGAAAATGTATAATTGTGCAAAAATCGGTGCAGCCAAACAGTCGCATAATTCCAGTGGCCCTGCTCATACCTCTGACTAGGTCCACAAGTGCTCCTCAGTGATTCCTTCTTTTTTTGTCTCACTGAGTTCATAGTTGAGCTTCTATGGAAACGAGGAAGACTAAACCTGACGTTACCACTCCACAACACAGAATACCATACCACATAATTACTCTCCATAACACATAATCCCACTCTACATAATTCCTATACACTAAATACCACATACTTTCTATCCACATAATTTCACTGCACAACATACCACATAATTTCACTACACACAACATACATCCACTCCACTCCAAAAAACATTAGTAAAAACTTTTACATTTACAACGCCAATAGCTCTAATTCTTGCAAATGCGAAACCTATTACATTGCAAACACTTCTTTAACTAGTAGTCGCGTTTGCAGAGTGGTGGAGAAAGGGTGCTGGGCCTCCGACCAGCGCTCAGGAATTCCGCTGCGTAGGACTTACAGGAGGTACCAGGAGGGCTTCTTGGCCCCCAAAGTCCCTCAGGAGTAAATGGGACTTCATCCCCCATCCCGTAGTCTGCCAGGAGCGCGTTTGCAGAGTGGTGGAGAAAGGGGGCATGGCCTCCGAAGACGTCTTTGCAATCCCACTGTGTGGGACTTACTGGAGGTAACAAGAGGGGTAGTTGGCCCCCAAGGACATTCTTGGGGGCCAACTACCCATCCTATTACCTCCAGTAAGTCCCACTCAGCAGGATTGCTGAGTTCTCATAGCAGGCCATGCCCCCTTTGCCCACCACTCTGCAAACGCGCTTCCTGGCACGCTCTTGGATGGGGATTGAAGTCCCCTTCACTGCTGGGATTGCTCAGAGGTGGACAAAACCACGCCTTCTTTCCCCACCACTCTGCAAACGCGCCTCCTGGCTCGTTCTAAGTTGGGGTATTAAGTCCCCTTCATTCCTGAGGGTCCCTGGGGGCCAACTAGCCCACCAGGTGACCCCAGTACGTGCCACACACCTGGATTGCTGAGAGTGGTCCGAGGCCACACCCCCTTTTTATACCACTCTGCAAACACGGCTCCTGGTGCACTGCTGCTTGGAGGATGAAGTCCACTTGTGTCCTGAGGTCCTCAGGACACAAGAGGACCTCATCGCCCCACCAGCAGTGTGCCAAGAGGCGTGTTTGCAGAGTGGTGTAAAAAGGGGCGTGGCCTCGGACCACCTCTCTGCAATCCAGCTGTGTGACGCTTACTGGAGGTACCTGGTGGGCTAGTTGGCCCCCATGGGACCCTCAGTATTCAAGGGGACTTAATTCCCCAACTTAGAATGCACATGGGGGCGCATTTGCAGAGTGGTGCAGGGAGGGGGAGGGACCTCGGCGGGATGCCGGCTTTTTTTTTAAAATATATTTTTAGAAGGGGGACTGTGTGTCCCCCTTTCTTTTAGTATTTTTGGGGCCCTGGGGACCCCATCCCCAGGGCCTGACCCTTTTTAAAAAAAATTAAAATAAAAAAAACGGAAAGGCGGCCATTCTGCCCCCCTCCTGAGGCCAATTTGGGCTCAAGGACCCCATCCCCCGGGGCATGGCCTCCTTTTTTTAAATATATTTATAGGGAAGGGGGGCCTCGTGGCCCCCCTTCCCTGGGACACTTTTGGCCCCGGGGTCCCCATCCCCGGGGCATGGCCTCTTTTAAAAAAAATATTTTTAGGGAAGGGGGGACGTGTGGCCCCCCTTCCCTGGGCCACTATAGGCCCCAGGGACCCCATCCCCCGGGGCCCAGCCATTCATTTTTTTAAATAAAGGGAGGGGTGCCGCGTGGCCCCCCTCCCAGGCCCCTTCTGGACCCAGGACCCCATCCCCCGAGGCCGGCCCTTAGCATTGGGGACCGTGGGGGGAGCCCCAATGCCCCCACGGTCCCTGCCAGCTCCCCGCCTCCTGTGGGATCCGGCATTGCTTTTGGGCAAGGGGAGCTGCTGACATGCAGCTCCCCTTGCCCAAAAGCAATTCTGCTTTGCTTCGTTGAAGCAAGAGCAGGTTTCCTGCTCTCGCTTCAACGAAGCAAAGCAGAGTTTGCTACGACAGCCCTGCCATAGCAAACAGCAATGTCCCGGGGGTGGGCCCCCCGGGACATTGCAGGAGCCGGCCCTGGTGGGTGGCAGTCCCCAGGACCATCAAGGGCTCCAGGAGGGGGGGCTGCATGGCCCCCCTCCCAACATATGCAAAGCCCCGGGGAGGTGGTGGTCCCCGGGGCCCGGGGGTCTGCAACGGACCCCAGCACTTCAATTATGTATGCCCGGGGAGGTGGTGGTCCCCGGGGCAGTGTGGGGGGGCTCGAGCCCCCCACACTAATTATTTTTCATTGGGAGGTGGCGGTCCCTGGGGCTTGGGGGGCCCGCAAGGCCCCCCCACACTTATTTGAAGAAAAGCCCCGGGGAGGTGGCAGTCCTGGGGCGGTCCACGAGGCCCCCCACCCTTATTTGAATTAAGCCCCGGGGAGGTGGTAGTCCCCGGGGCTTGGGGGAGCCCGCGAGACCCCCGCCAATATTTAAATTATGCCCGGGGAGGTGGCTGTCCCCGGGGCTGCGGGGGGCTGCGTGCCCCCGCACAATATGGATAAAGCCCCAGGGAGGTGGCGGTGCCCAGGGCTGTGGGGGCCCCCATAGGCCCCCGCATACATTATAAATATTGCCCCCAGGACCTGGCCCACCCGGGGGCTTAAGTACAACAAAGCGCGGGAGCCCAGGCTTCATTTTTTTTAAATAAATTCAGCCGGATACGAACACCTAGCGCAAATTCGGCTGTTTTAAAAAAAAATACTGCTTTTTTTGGGCCTGGGGTCCTTGTGGGACCCCCTGACCATGCCTAGGAGGTCAGGGTGTTTGTACCCTGCCCCCTTTTCTTGTTTTTCATCTTTTTTTCACCCTTTTGAAGATGGCTGCCAACACTTCCTGGTTTGGAGTGTTGAGAGCCAATCAGAGTGAAGCTCGTGCCCGGGAGGGTTCGCAAATCCTCCTCGGTGCTCAGATATCAATATTTTTATTTTTTTAATTTCTCAGGAACTACTGAATGGATTTACACCATTTAAAAATAATCACGCTTTCTAGACCAAGACCTACCTTTTTGCCAAATTTGGTGTAATTCCGTTCAGCAGTTCGGGCTGTAGCTTTGTCTAAAGTTTCCTATGTAAATTAACATGGAGAAAACGCGTTTTGGGGCCCCCCTTTTTTCTCGGCCCCCGCTTGACGAATTACCCCCGAAACTTTCAAGACAGGAGCTGACCGGAGCGCCGCATTAGTTTTGAAAACTTCGCGAAGATTCGTCAAACGGCGCGAAAGATATTGGAAATCAAAAAATGTTTTTCCTATGGGAACTAGGTCCTAACTATAACTACCTACTGGCGACCGCCAGTAGGTAATATATATATATATATATATATATATATATATATATATAGCCGTATATA
>CAWUFW010028454.1:0-21805 GCA_963921515.1 Calotriton arnoldi | reverse complement strand
GGGTGGTGGTAGGCATCCAGCCCCCCTGGGTGAGGGTGGTAGTAGTGGTAGGCATCCAGGCCCCCTGGCTAAGGGTGGTGGTAGGCATCCAGCCCCCCTGGGTGAGGGTGGTAGTAGTGGTAGGCATCCAGCCCCCCTGGCTAAGGGTGGTAGTAGTGGTAGGCATCCAGCCCCCTGGCTAAGGGTGGTAGTAGTGGTAGGCATCCAGCCCCCTGGGTGAGGGTGGTGGTAGGCATCCAGCACCCCCTGGGTGAGGGTGGTAGTAGTGGTAGGCATCCAGGCCCCCTGGCTAAGGGTGGTGGTAGGCATCCAGCCCCCCTGGGTGAGGGTGGTAGTAGTGGTAGGCATCCAGCCCCCCTGGCTAAGGGTGGTAGTAGTGGTAGGCATCCAGCCCCCTGGCTAAGGGTGGTAGTAGTGGTAGGCATCCAGCCCCCCTGGCTAAGGGTGGTAGTAGTGGTAGGCATCCAGCCCCCCTTGGTGAGGGTGGTAGTAGTGGTAGGCATCCTGCCCCCCTGGGTGAGGGTGGTAGTGGTGGTAGGCATCCAGCCCCCCTGTGTGAGGGTGCTAGTAGTGGTAGGCATCCAGCCCCCTGGCTAAGGGTGGTAGTAGTGGTAGGCATCCAGCCCCCCTGGCTAAGGGTGGTAGTAGTGGTAGGCATCCAGCCCCCTGGCTAAGGGTGGTAGTAGTGGTAGGCATCCAGCCCCCCTGGCTAAGGGTGGTAGTAGTGGTAGGCATCCAGCCCCCCTGGCTGAGGGTGGTAGTAGTGGTAGGCATCCAGCCCCCCTGGGTGAGGGTGGTAGTAGTGGTAGGCATCCAGGCCCCCTGGCTAAGGGTGGTGGTAGGCATCCAGCCCCCCTGGGTGAGGGTGGTAGTAGTGGTAGGCATCCAGCCCCCCTGGCTAAGGGTGGTAGTAGTGGTAGGCATCCAGCCCCCTGGCTAAGGGTGGTAGTAGTGGTAGGCATCCAGCCCCCCCTGGGTGAGGGTGGTGGTAGGCATCCAGCACCCCCTGGGTGAGGGTGGTAGTAGTGGTAGGCATCCAGGCCCCCCTGGCTAAGGGTGGTGGTAGGCATCCAGCCCCCCCTGGGTGAGGGTGGTAGTAGTGGTAGGCATCCAGCCCCCCCTGGGTGAGGGTGGTAGTTGTGGTAGGCATCCAGCCCCCTGGCTAAGGGTGGTAGTAGTGGTAGGCATCCAGCCCCCTGGCTAAGGGTGGTAGTAGTGGTAGGCATCCAGCCCCCTGGCTAAGGGTGGTTGTAGTGGTAGGCATCCAGCCCCCCTGGCTAAGGGTGGTAGTAGTGGTAGGCATCCAGCCCCCTGGCTAAGGGTGGTAGTAGTGGTAGGCATCCAGCCCCCCTGGGTGAGGGTGGTAGTAGTGGTAGGCATCCAGCCCCCTGGCTAAGGGTGGTAGTAGTGGTAGGCATCCAGCCGCCCCTTGCTAAGGGTGGTAGTAGTGGTAGGCATCCAGCCCCCCCTGGGTAAGGGTGGTAGTAGTGGTAGGCATCCAGCCCCCCCTGGGTAGGGGTGGTGGTGCGCATCCAGGCCCCTGTGTGCATATGTGGCATTGGTGATGGGCATCCCGCCCCTATGGTGCTGCTGTTGCTGGTGTAAGTATATTCAGCCTCCCGTGTGTGTGTGTGATGTGTCGTGTACGTGTTGTATGTGTTTTGTGGTTGGTGTCTGGCTTACCTTCTGCGCCGTACGCATCCGTGCCTGTTCCGGTAGTAAATGTAGAATATTGGTATGATCGGGACGAAGGGATTCATGGTTGGTTCGTGTCGTTCGTCCTTCTCGTTGCTTGGCGTCGTCCTCGTCGCTTCGCCTCGTCCTCGCCGCTTCGCGTCGTCCTCGCCGGTGCCGTGTTCGTCTCGGAGCCGTGGATCGTGTTGTGGCGCGAATCGGAGCTTATGTGCGCCTCTCCCGGATGCTTTGACGTGCCGTGCGTAGCGACGGGTTCGGAGCGTACGGAAAGCGCATCGTACTTGTCCGGCCGGACGGGGCTGCATTTTTCCTTCCGTGCGACTCGATTCGGCGTTTCCGGATTCGCCTCGGTCGGAGAACAGGACCTGGTTTGGGTGAGTACGGCTCGGCCGGATTTTTTGCTGTTGTGCGCATCGTACTTGCTCGTTCGGTGTGCTGTACGGATCGGTCGGGAAACAGGCTTTCGCATGGCTTTTTTCCCGACCGAATGGTATTGGGTGCGCCTCCGACCGAGATCGGAATCGGCCCCTAAGTGTCATAAATGAGCATTGGACTCCATTTATCGCATGGAGCAACCTGAGAAAAGGATATCTGACCTTGTGGATAACTGTAAGAACCTTGATAATTTCACAATGAGATCTGAAGCTGAGATAAGCAAGCTTAAGGCCAAATTGGAAGAGATGGAGGACAGATCACCTCAATCAAACCTACACTTAGGGCCTGATTACAAGTATGGTGGTGCAGGAGCGGGACCTCGATGCCGCAGCCCCGCACCGCCAAACCCAAGTGTGCCCCTCCCGCCAGATTATGATTTTTTTAGTCACTGGCTGGTGGTTCTTTGGCGTTCCCATGGTGGTGCCTATGAAATAGGCAATGCCATGGGAACGTCAAAGGCAGTACCTGCACGGCATGGACTGGTGCATTCCATGCCGTGCAGGTACTGAGGTGCATGAACACAGGGGGGCACAACATGTGCCCCCTGCATGCACCCCATGGTCCAGAGGCAAGAGGGGGCCTTGTAGCGGCCCCCTTTATTTCTTCTCTGCCACGGTTTTCATGGAGGAGGAACCGCCATGAAAACCAGAGAAGAAACTCGTAATATGCTTGGCGGGACCGCAACGGTCCCGGCAAGCATATTGCGGCCTCAAGACCACCACGCCATTGCCAGGGATCTCTGATTCTACATCTGCTTTAATGTATCTTTTGGGGCTCATTTTATTGGACTATCGTAATCCTGTAGTCTCGCCAATGCTATGTTTACTATGCCCTGATAGAGAGAGTGCAACGTTTTACAGGCTGCACACCTCCACTACCCTAGAAAGCAGTCCTGAGTGCACCACCAAGGCACTCAATTCAGGGGGTCCAAATGGGGGCACAATATGGGGGTGTCAGATGGGGAATTGAGTGATAATATCCTCAGGAGACGAGATGGATGGGTCTTAGGGAGGATTCACAGTGGGGGTAGGGAGGGACTGGGCACTGGGAGGGGGGTTCACATCAGAAAATAAAAAATAGAAAGGTCATATCGAGATATTCTCGACTAATAGTGGTTAGAGTTTGGTTAGCAACATTTTATATTTACTATAAAATTGAGATACCTCGAAGTTTCTCAAAAGCTGAGTATGATGCTGCCCCAGGCTCATTTGAGATGCAGCATGAGTAGTCAAGAAATCTATGACTTTCAAAGCCTCTAAAGGTGGCATCTTGTAAAGTTAAAGGGCTTAACAATAACATCAAATATAGATCAGTTTTGGCCTGGTTAAGAGCATACAATGCAAATATTTTTTTTCTTCAGGAAATGCATCTCAAAACCATTTCACCCCAGCTAAGCATTCCAGGTTTATCACCCATGCAATATTTGCTTCTGCTCACACAGCAGTTATAGGTGTGGCTATTTTGATTTCCAATATAATATTTAAGATATATAATTAGAAATAAACAGCCACACTGGGGTGTAATGTGGGCCTGCCACTTGAGTGTGGTAAAAGCCCCCAAAAGGCAAAGACAGCACTCAGGATTTAAAAAGATATGACAATGCACAACTCCACAACCCCCCAGTCAAATAGATTTTTTAAAATATTGCATTGAATGTGTTGGCGTAAGGCAGATATTTTAGCTAATGGCTTTTCTTTTCTTTCAGCCGTCACTATTGAGTTGGTAATAGAAGACCCTAATACAATCCATCCTTATTGGTGTCTTGATAAGTCTTTGCTAGTTATTGAGACATGGATCGCAAATATGCGTGTTGCATTAGAAGAGCTTTTAGAAAGAAATATTGGTACCTGCTCCTCTTTTTCCACATGGCGTGATTTGACAGCTTTTTTCAAGGCGAAACAATTTCTAACAAAGCACAGATAATCAAGCACAATGAGAAATAGTGACTCATTTATAATCTGCATTGGATAACACAATTATAGCCTTTACCATATTGAATACACCCACAGCCAAATTATAGCTAAGTTAAGCTTGGAAAAATTTAAAATACTACTTTACATCAGCTGAAATAGTGAATCAACATACTTGCTTCCAAAAAAGCTAGGAGGAAAATTAACATGTGGCTGATATTAGCATGGGCAACAAAGCTAAAGAATAATAATAACACTATTAAATCCATTTTTGAAGTAGCCAAAAGCAAAGGAGTCCCTCTGCCACATCTAATCTCAGAGGTTTTCCTTAAACATTACTCTGATCTATATTCTGTACTAGAAAAGAGCACGTTGGAAAGCATTATTAACCTTTGGAAACCATTAATTTGACCATCTTGGCTACTGATCAACAAGCAGCAGTTGTCGCACCTATTACGTTACCCAAAGTGGAGAATACAATCAAACCTTCCCCTAGTGCAAAAGCTTGTGGGAGTGATGCTCTGCTTGCCGAAGTTTGTAAAATAGTCATACGCCAATTAAGTACATTTTTGGTCACTTTGTTCAACGACATTCTTGCAGGCAGTGACCCTTCCAGCTCTTTTACTGAGGCACAGTCATTGTTAGCTTCATGAAAAAAGGCAAGCCATCGAAGATCCTTAGCTCATACCGCCAGATTTGCCAATTTAATTGAGATTATAAAATCTTTGCAAAAATAATAACAATCAGATTAGCACTACTAGCACAAACTTTGATCCATCAAGATCAAAATTGATTTTTGCCAACACACCTCACATCAATCAATACCAAGTACGAAATACAAGTAATTGATTATTATTCAGCCAATAAGATTGGGTAGCCATTATCATGCTCAATGGAAAAAAAGCTTTTGATTTGGTTCAATATGAATGCCAAAGCAACATTTTTAATTAATTCCAAATTAGCGGGCAAGTTGTCACCAGTCACGGGATGAATACAGGATTGTCCTATGTTCCCTGTTCTTTTTATGCTACTCATTGAACCTTTGGCTTGTGCAATTTGACAAGATTCTTGCATTCTACCCCTGGTCATGGCGCTTTACAGAACATATGATACTCCATTTGGTTGAGGAGGAATTAAATATAAAAAATGCATTTGCCAGAATTGAAGAATTTGCACATATTGGGGGATATAAAATCGGAAGTGTTATTATTTAATGGATCCCCTTTGGTCTTTCCCATTGAAATGCAGGCTCATTTATTTATCAATCCTCCCTTTAGGTATTTGGAGATCTATGTGACCACTAATTTTGCTGGCTTATTTTGTTTGAATTAGACCTCAACACTGAACAAATTACGCAGGTTAATGAACTAATGGCAGACTTTAATTCTTACTATTATCAGCCGAACTGCATTACCAAATGGTAATTCTCCCTTGTTTATATTCGTTTTTGATAATGTTATGATCAAAGTTCATCAGTCCTTTTTTGATGAATTTCATAGTATCAGATACTTTTTTTTATGGAAATGAAAAAAACCCTGTACAAATTTGAAGGTGTTACACTTAAGGCCTGATTACGAGTTTGGCGGTTTGGGAGCGGGACTGCCATGACTCCATCCCGCTCCCACACATCCAAACCCATGTGCTCACCGCCCGTCATAATATGACTTTTTTAGTCACTGGCGGGTGGTTCTTTATTGTTCCCACGGCGGTGCGCACCGCAATGGGAACGTCAAAGGCAGTACCTTCACTGCATGGACTGGTGCAGTCCATGCCGTGCAGGTACTGGAGTGGATGCACACAGGGAGGCACAACATGTGCCCTCCTGCAGGCACCCCATGGCCCAGAGGCAACAGGGGGCCCTGTAGGGCCCACTTTGTTTCCTCTCTGCCACGGTTTTCATGGAGGAGGAACCGCCATTGAAACCATGGCGGAGAGGAAACTCGTAAAATGCTTGGCAGGACCTCGGCGGTCCCGCCAGGCATATTGCGGCCTCAAGACTGCCGTGCCACTGCCAGGGATCTCTGTAATAGGGCAGTCCAACTGCCACCGCCGCAACACTGAGAGTCTGGTGGTCCGTGGACCGCCAGACTCATAATCAGGCCCTTAGATAAAGCAGAGGGCAAGTTGGCACTCCCAAGAATCAAAGGGGCATATCTACAATCCCCTATCGCCACCAAAATGCCACTTTCAGTGACGTTGTGGTGGCGATAGGGGCCTAGCCTTATTTAAAAGGCAGGTTTAAGCCACTTAACATGGCTTAACACTGCCTTGTAAATAAGGCACCCTTTCACGCTGTATTTAGAATGATGGTGGAGGGCAGTGGGTGTTGCGGTGGGCATTTCACCGCAACACCCATTGATTTTGATGCTGCCTCCTATTTACAAGGGCAGGATAAATAGGAGGTGCACCAAAATTTGCGACCAGGGAAAACATGGTCTTAAACAGGTGAAATGAGGAGAAATGCTTTATTTCTCCTCGTTTTTGCTGTTTCCATGTAAAAACAGCAAAATGCCTATGATTGTTTATGTGCAGAAAGGTCCCCCTTCCTGCACATAAACAATCATTTAAAAAAAATGTAGTTTTTCAACTTCTATGTGTACTACTTTAAGCAGCACACATAGAAGTTACAAAACAGCATTTAAAGATTGTTAATGTGCAGGAAGCGGGACCTTCCTGCACATAAACAATCTTCCCCTCAACACAGGCACCCTTGCACTCTGGTGCAAGGGTGCCTGCGTTGGCACTAGGCAGCTAACGTTAGCGCCAGTGCAGGGGGAAACACAGGCTGCACCATATTCTAGTAAATATGGTGCAGCCCTGCGTTTCTAAAGTGACGAAGCGTGTCGTTAGCCTTCTTGGCTTAATGACAGGCTTCAAAACTTTATTGTAAAAATGCCCCAAAATGTATTACTAGGCTGCCTTGCTCGATATGATAGCTTGAGCTGCAAAGCTATTTGTGCTGCGAACTACAGAAGAATGTTGTTTTTTAGTAAGTGGATGCTATATTGTACTCTGCAGCTCATTCAAATGTATCCTGTAGCCTCAACGGCATGTTTTAAATGTGTGAATGCCAATGGTGATTGGCTACTTGTATGCTTTACATGCATTTATAACTTTTTTGAATCAGGTTTTCAGATTCATTAGCCGCAAAGTCCAGATGACGGTACAGTCTGATACGTATGGAGCCCTATTCAGTATCGTTTCACAATGTAGCCACATCACCGTTCGGCAACAACAATTTCTCTTAGCTGCATTGCTCATTGCAAGGTTATTATTACAAAATTTGAGAACCACTGAGTGTCTAACTTTATTCAATGGTTGAATAAAATCAAACAGTGAAGCATCATGAAAGCTTGTATGCGACAACAACTGGGTCCTTAAAAAACAATTCAGCAAGATGGAGATTTTTGGATGAGTGAGTTTTTGCTATGAATGGTGCCTGGTTAGGATGATATATACTTTGGTGCTGATTAGGATGTCGGTTGGAAAGCCTCCGACCGCAGGTCGTAGGCTTTCCGACCGACATCCATGGTTTAAAGTCCGACTGCCTTATTACAAAGAAGGCGATCAAACTGGCTGGTCATTCCGGCTGGCTTCTTCTGGACTCAAGGAGCTCGTCGGACAGTCGGAAACCGCCACATAATCCCTTACGTACGGCGTTTCTGCCGTAGGGATTATGATGTTGACTTTTCAACTTGAATAATAAATAATTACAAATAAAATGTTGAAAATTTGGCCTTCTGCTTGTGAATTTCCCAAAATTATGGCATTAAGCCATTTTGCATAGTTACACACCATTTGTGGTAAACATCTACTGTGAATGCACAGGAATGGCTTATGTGGGGCTTTCATTTTTTTAAAGTTTTATATTGCAAAATGCGTTCTTGTGTTGAAAATGACGCATTTTCTGGCAATAGTATTGTGCATAATGGCAGATTTCCATTTATACATAATCTTGTGTAAAATTACTGAAATTTTGTGTAATTGTCTGAAAGCAAATTATGCAAATTTCTCACACCCTATCTTTTAACTCACAAAAGAGCTTTTGTGACCCTTGCTGAATTGGAAATTGGATTGACTAAGACTACTGCAGGTATCAATCAATCAGTCAATCAATCAGTATTTGTAAAGCATTGCTTATCACATCGGGGGGTATTCAGGTGCTGAGGAGTGGGGAGCCTTAGTCAAAGAGCCAGGTCTTGAGTCCCATCCTGAAGTCTGCGAGTGAGGGGGGGAGGTTCGGAGGTGGAGTGGGAGGTCATTCCAGGACTTGGCGATGAGGTAAGAGTAGGAACTACCTCCACTGCGGCTCTGCTGGATACGAGGGATGTGTACGTGGGAGGCGGATGGAGTTCTTTGGTCAGCAGGTGTAAAGTCAGACGGTGATTGATGTAGGAGGGTCCGGTGCCGTTGAGTGGTTTGTGAGACCCCAATTGAGGTTGCCAAACATACTTCTGTTGCTCTCACTGCTCGTTATGGTGATAACCAGTTCACACATGGGAAGCTGTCCCATGTGACAGCTTCTCCATTGGTAATATGAATGACAGTCTCAGGGTAGCAAGGGGTACTCCAGGCGACCCTGCAAGCCTCCCCACCCTCAAGGGTGTCCCTAGCTGGGATCGTTTTCAAAGCAGGACATGTTCTTTTAAAGGACATAGGCTGCTTTCAAAAAATGTACTACTGCTCGGACTGTGAACACTGCGATGAAGGTATGTTGTCCCTTGCAGACCTCCATTCACAGGCAATCACAGAGAATCACAGAATGCCTCCTGCCTGATAAGTATTTATTAGGTAGGACACTTTGCAATCTTCTGCAAATCAACATTCAATTATGCAAATGATTGGTAGATCAGTCGCCTCTCAAAATGACTGCTAGGCTGCAATTAAAGTCAGTAGACCAAAATAACAACGGCACTGTGATCTTTTGGTACATTGGGCCCTAATACCCTTATACGGGCTGGAGAAGTTGATCTAACAACATGGTTTTAAGAGTATTGGTTCTCAAAAATATTCTAGAAAAAGGCTAGGTATGCCTTATTAACCACACAATATAATTAATTGTGATTTAATGAGGAAGACCAGCCATGTTCATAGCAAACAGCTATGAAAGATTCATTAGCATTCTCAAGAATGATTCATTTGTAGTTTGCTGTAAAAATCTTTCCAAGTATGTTCATTGTTACTTTCATTGGCTTTGTTGATTTTTTAAAAATAAAATATAATTTTGATTTTCCTCAATCATGTTTCTTATCACCTCAATTTGTTGGGTAACTCATAAGGGATGAAGATTCTCAGTGAACATACTGTTGCTTACATTTAGGAATTTCTCCCTGTTGACCCTTTATCAAGACCCGGTTATTTCCAAACAAGTAGTAAACAACGCATTTTTTATAATGAAGATATGTCATTATTCGAGTAGTCTTCTTAAAATCTATGCTACAAAAAAGCAGTCTGTATTGTCCATCTGCGTGGATAGATTGTTCCATTTTTCAGAAGGAACTTCCTCCAATTAAACCCACTTAGCCTACAATGCATGAGCTGCAAAGGTGCCAAACACACTTTTTGCAGCATATTATATTTCCGAACACTTAAAAACATTAATGAAACCTAAAATACATCCCACACTTGCTGTTGGTCCATGTAAATCAATGGACTGACTCCAATTTCACCATACAATGGATTAATTAGGTAGCCTGTTACCTCAATGCAGACATGAAATCACTTAAATGATTTTGCTGTTGTGTATTCACTGCAACGACTCCTGCCCCAAAGGGGTGCATAGATAAGTTTCCCAATGTGTGCTCACAGGGCATGCATATGGACACTCCACTACCTGGCCTTTTGAGAAGATATGCAGGCTTATACAGGGGTTGACACATTCTGAAACTAAACCCACCCTCGTTGGGTCCTACAGGCCCCAAATAAGGGTCAAAAACTCACGTCATGGAGCTAAGAGTTAACCCGTCATGTTCTGCTATGTGCTTTCTGGAGGGAGCAGCAGTGTGGACATGAGTGGGACACCACCCTTTTTTACATGCTGCAATGTTCTTGTTTGTACATAGGCATACACACACATACACCCAGCCACTGTGTACAGCATTTTAGTGATTCAGAGGAAGAGGACAAAGGGACTTGAAGAACCTAGGAATTCAGCTCTATACAGATCTAATTTACTAACAGAGAGGAAGGAACTAAATATTAAGGGGCTTATTTACAAGTCCCTTGCACTGCTGGTATGCCACTTTTTCTGATATTAAAAGGAACGCACCGGCGGTGCAAGGGGCTTGTAAATAAGCTCCTAGGAGTGGGAGAAGTTTCAAATTTTGCCCTCTCAGTTGGTAAGAGTTGGAAAACAATACACTTTACTTAGGGGCCGATTACAATGCCGGTCGTACGCGCGGCCAACCGACATTGTAGCAGAAGCGGGATCGCCCGACAAGGAGTCGGAGGTCCCGCTTCCCAGATTACGATCTGACCACCGTGTTGGTGGTTGGATCCTGTATTTTTTCCATTGCAGCTTGTGATGCCACTCGCAGCACAAGCCGCAATGGAAAAAATGCAGAGTTTAAACATACCTGCACCATGCGATGCCTGCCACACGGACGGTGCAGGGATGTTTAGGGGGCACTACAGTTGCCCCCCTAACCCTAATGCAGGGGGCCAGGGGGAATGTTGCCCTGCTAGGGGCCCCTAAAGTTACTTTCCTCATGCCTTTTCATGGCGGGCGGACCACCATGAAAGGGCAGATGGAAAGCAAAATTGTAATCCTGAGGTCAGAGCCGAGTCTGGCTCTGCTGCCATTTGTGGATTACATTCCCAACCGTTGCCCTTAGTTTGTAAAGTTTACCAAGTTTACCAGCCTTGTTAAAATTCACTTGCAGGGTACTTTTTTTTTTACAAGACACATTTTCCACCAGCGCTGTTGCAGAGATTTTCGCTCCTAAACCAACTGTGCCGAATTTCTGATTTTTCTTGCACTGCAGCACAATATGTATGGTAGGTGCTATATCTGGTGCATTCTGTTTCATACCAGGTGGCAAAATTGCAAAGAGCATCACAAACTGAAGCAACATATTTCTAGGGTTAGAGAGCATTCCTCATAAACAAAGCGTGTGCTTTTTTAGACCAGAGAAGTGATCTGAAACTCTAACTTTAAAAATAGTGTGCCTGATTTACCATAGTACATTTCATTGGTACTTTTTTTTCAAAATGTTGGGGCCCTTTTTTACATTAAAATGATAAAAGCTGCTCTTTAAAGCTGATAAATATTAGCAGGTACATGATAGCACATGATCATGTGCTTGATGAGCTTACTGTTGATGTAGATGAATTAAAAAAAGCACAGGATAAAAGTCAATAATTGTGATGTCTGAGTAACAGTGTATGACAACATTTTGGATGCTCGTTTAGCTTTATTATTGTTTCGAGTTTAAATCTCCCCAATTATAAATGAATAAAGAGCTGAATCGAAGTGGACTTGGATCGGAATATATTTATATCCTAACATTACCTTCTTTTTCACATATCACTTCATGACAGATATATGCACCTTCTAAGGTTAAGGACGCTTTTTATTTTTATTCTGACTTACAAAAATCCTTGAAAATAATATAAATTCTTACAACTTAAAAATGCCATACTTTGTATGTACTTGTGACATTATTACTACTTTGATGCTGCTCAGTTTCTATAATACCAAATATTAGCATTGATATTGAAATTCAACGAAATTGTTCAAATCCAAATTGATTTAGAAAGTAAATCCAACCTATAACAAAAATGCATAAATATACACACAACAGTGAAATCATCTATAAAGTCCCTGCAATAAGTGAATTATGAAATCGGTTTGATTTGCGGTATGAAAGAAGTTTGATTTCTCTCAATGTATCAAATATGGGTCAAAGTTTCTTTATGTAGGTTACAATTATGACATATACATGACTTAGATGTGATATATATATATATGTGTAATAAAGTCCATATCAAAGCCACTTTGAAAGGATTTTAAGCGTAGAGACATGCCCCGTCTGAGTCTCATGAATATTCTCATTTTAGGGGGATTTCTTACTTTAATAAATAAAAAACTAATTGTTTGCCACCATCAAAAATACCACTGAATGCCAAGTAAAACATCTTTTAGGTATGGCATAATTATATTTAACACGATAATGGAGTAATGAAAACATTATGACAACCTCTACAGCATTAGACAAAAATAATCAAAGGGAATGAACCCTTAATTTAATTTTTATTTCTTCTTTCAGCTCAGTATGGATTCAATATGTTATTTATCAGATTTAGCATAATAATTGTTGATTTGATTTAAATTTGTAAAGCGCAACAATTACCCAAAGGCATCAAGGTGCTGTAAACGACCATCCGGTGAAACCCTGCTACGCCTATCGATGATTAGGGAAGTAATCAATAGGGAGTATGACCAGGTCTTGAGTGCCTTCCTGAAGGACATCATCTGAGGAATAGCCCTAATGCTTTGTGGGAGGGAGTTCCAGAGTCTGCTAGCTGCAGTTGAAAATGCTTAAATGTTCTGCAAACAAGGAACCAAGCTGGATATTAAACCTAGTTTCACCCTATTGGGGTTGGTTGTGTTATGCCAAAAAGGCATCTCCATATTGTGCCCTCAATAGACACACTTAAACTATTAGTTGCAAAAATACATTCAAAATGCTTAACAATCTAAAAGTCTTTATTTGCAACAAAATGCTCTTAAGAATTAAGGGGGTCATTATGATCGCGGGCAGATCGCCACCGACCGACCGGCGGTGGCGATCCGCCCTCCAAAAACTCACCGCCAGACGTCCATTTACCCCCCCGCCACATTAGCATGGCCGGGGTACCGCGGCGGACGGAAAGACCGTCCGCCGCTATTCCGCCCGCAGGCAATCGTCACGATTGTCTGCCATGCGGAAAAGGCCCATTACATGGTGGCGGTGCCTTGCAGGCACCGCCATCCATATTATGATGGGTGCGGTAGAATGCCTTTCCATGGCGGAGTCTCCGCCATGGAAAGGCATGTGGTCTTTGGCTTGGGGGGCCCGTTGCGGGCCCACGGGTGTTGGGTGCACACATTGGCATGCACATGGTGGCAAATATGCCTTTTTAACATTGTGGCGGGTGCTGCTTACAGCACCGCCAGCCACAATGTTAAATATGCGGGATGCGACTGCCAGGGTGGCGGTCGCATCCTAATGGGCACAGCTGGACCGCCGCACCTCTGGCGGTTGGTCCCGTTTACCGTTACGGTGGCGGGCGGACTGTGTCCGCCCGCCATCGTAATGGGCCCCTAAGAAACAAGATAATATGTCTGGCTCTTTTGCTGGTAAGGTTGGTTGTTCAGTTATGTGCTAGTTACAGAGCTCTGTGTACAACCAGCAGGTAAAGGGTATGAGTCATGAGAACCGTGTCACAGCCCATCAACCTTCAGACATCAAGAGATGGAATACCATTATTTTGGGCAATAGTGACACCAAATAATAAAGACAGGATACAGAAGGAAAAGTATTTTGTTACTTTGAATTCTATGAAGAATTTAATTAATACAATTGATGAACAATTAACAAAATTAGGTTTTTGACAGCAAGGAGCAATTCCATTCCTTAGTGGGGCTCATCACTAATGCATCTTAGATGATAGCTCTTTTTTGCAAGGTCTGAGCCTAAATTATCTGTGAGCCCAGCACAGGCAGAATGACTGCATTTAGTCTGCATTTTCAGGACCTCTGTGTTTTGAGTCAATCATTCTTGTGTTCTAGAGAATGACAACCAACAATGAGTTAACTGGACCTTGACCCCTGCAGTTGTGACAGGTTTAACACAAGCCGTCCTTCATTTTACTATGTTTTGTGATATCTACACTGAATTATGCCGCAATTTTATTATTCCTCTTCTCAAGGGTATGAATTTTCACTCAAGTGAGACCTGCTCCTATTTTTTACAACTGTTATAATCTTATTGCATTTGTTTTTATATTATTGGCTTTTTAAAGGGTGCGCTCTAGAAATGACTAAGGGTCTGATTAAGAGTTCGCCGGTCCCGTGGTGGGGGTGCGGTGGTGGTCGGAGACTGCTGCACCAGTGGTCCAACTGCCGTATTACACGTACCGTGGGTCAGACCGTTTTTGGACTGCCGCAAACGCCAGGGAACTGCGTTCCTTGGCGGTGGCGTGGTGGTCTGGGGCAGCAATATGCTTGGCGTTGCTGCTGTGGCACCACCAAGCAAATTCTGACTTTGCTCACCGCCAGCCTTTTCATGGCAGTGAGCATGCCATGAAAAGGTTGGTTGTGGGAAATTGCCCCTGTGCACTGGGATGCATGCAGGGGAGCACAAGGTGTGCCCCCCTGTGTGCACCCACACCCAGTTCCTGCATGGCATGGCCTAAACAGTCCATGCCGTGCAGGAACTTGCTTTGGCATTCCCATTGCCGTGCTTTTTTCAAAGGCACCACTGTGGGATCGCCAAAGGACCGCCCGCCAGACCAGGAGAAAACTCTTAATCTGGCAGATGGCTGGCAGTCGACTTTGGCAGTGCAGGAGCGGGGGAATTGGCGTGCCTCCCCACTCCCGCACCGCCAAAGTCGTAATCAGCCCCTGAGCATGGTTATTTGATTGTCTAAAGTTCACCTTTTCTGTTAGGACTGACAGTCATTTCAATCTGGTTTTAGCTTTGTTCATTGTGGGGTTTTTAACAGCCTACTTGAACTTGAGATGTATGAGTTTTCAATTTTGTTGTATGTTTTATGGAACTTATTTCCAAAATAAACATTTATGATTATGAGTTAACTGGTCAAACTTCAGTATGTTGTCTGTGTGCTAAGATGAGAGAAAGGCAGGGGAGCAATATCCCACAGAAGAAAATGAGTTATTTTAACTGTCGTCAAATTGGTTCTGCATATAAGAGTGAACAAGTGTTCCAGAGTGTAGTAACAATCGCTGGAAGAGCTACTGCACTTATGGTGATGAGGCAGTGGAGACTTTCCAAGATGGATAAGCTGCAAGCAACCACCTACACCACTGGTAGGTGAACCTGTGTCTGACTGACTGAGGGCCAGATGTAATGTTTGGCAGACAGGTTATTATATCATAAACGTGACGGATATCATGTCCACCTTATTGCAAGTGGATTATATCCTAATGCACTTTCAACAAGGAAGATATGATATCCATCACATTTGTGATGGTATAACCTGACCATTAAACTCTAAATCAGACCCTGAGTCACTAAAAACATTGTTATAGTGCACAGTAACTCAATATGCCTGGAATGAGTAGAAGGCAGTATGAAGACATGGAGGCTAGCATAAGAATTAGGGAACAGTTAACCTTCACTTTTGGACTCAGTTTATACATTACTATTTGTTTCAACTGAAGGCAGACTTAGGGGCCGATTCCGATTCGGGCCGGAAAACATACCGACCGACTCGGTACGGGAATGTAGTCCGACCGACATGTACCGGCGCTGCCCGATCCACGTAGTACGATGCAATGCATGTGAATTACGACCGACTCGTACGGAACCCAAGCCGAACGACCGAACCGCATGGAAACCATCTATCCGGCCGGAAAACTACGCGAATCGAACCGACCGACACGCACCAGGAATGAACACGACAGAAATGTACCCGCGAACTCCGACCCGCACAGTACGATGCAATGCGTGTAAAACCAGACCGAGTCGCACGGAGCTCAAGCCGTACGACCGACACGCATACGAAACCGAGCCGAAGCAACCCAATACTCCGCGACCGACGCGTACGCCGCACATGAAACCCAGCAGAAACACAGCTTGAAAGACTCGGAGAAGCCCGCACGAGCCAACTGCAGCGTCCTACTCGGTCAGAAGAACGTCTCCTACATGGCTAAAAACTACAAAGGAAAAAATACAAAAAAAAGGGCCAAACAAGCAATGACAAAGTCAATAAATACAGGGGGAAAAAACATGGAACAAAGACACACCCACAACTCCACCCATATAAAGGCCACAAAGCCCTACCATGATCCTTTGCAAATTCAACTGACCTGCCAGCACAGAACACCAACAGACAGCAACCACAGACACACTCACAACTCATCCATCCCACAAGCCACACACCATTAGCACCTCCCAAATAGCACCCTCACATACACCCAGCAAAACCTACACTCACCCACCCTCACTTGCACACTCACACACACATCAATCCCCACCACCACCCATCACCATGCCCCCAAAGAAGAATCCAAAGTTCCTAGACAGTGAATTGGAAGTCCTGGTAGATGAAATCCTCAGGGTAGAGCCACAGTTGTTTGGTACATTGGTCCAACAGACCCCCATGTCGCAGAAAACCAAGATGTGGGAGAGGATCGTCGACAGGGTGAACGCACAATCACCATGTTTGTGCACAAAGGAAGACATCCAGAACAGGTGGTATGATGTGCGCAGGAGGGTCAAGGACCTACTCAAGAAGGATTATGCCTTGAGTAAACGCACCGGCAGTGGCCCTCCTGCCAAACCAGTATACCTCAGGCCCTGGGAGGAGAAGGTGCGGGCCATCCTACCACCAGAGAGCGTACATGGACTATCAAACATCCCAGAGCCTGGTGAGTACACAACCAATATACCCAATATTGTGTGACAATACACACACATCACTGTCAAGGGGATAGTGAAACCATGCACCCTTAGCAAAGCCACAGTAACCAAAAGATAATCATCCCAAGATGTGTATGTTAGTTAGACAAACACAATACATGCCATCTCATAGTGATATGTAACTGTGTCATGACATGTACAAACCTAACAACAAATAGAGCAAGGCAGTGGCACAAATATAACCAACAAACACTGTCAGACATTTTGCCACCACTAGGTGGCAAAATCACAGGGAAGCTCACTGGGAAGCTCACAGGGAAGCTCACAGGGAAGCTCACTGAAAGGAAGGAATTGTGTGTATGCTGGTGAAGTGAGTGTAGGCAATAGCATGATGGGAGTTGTAGTCACAGATATTGGTCACCCTCACAATTGGCCCATCAACACTACTCTGAACCATGCTCACATCACAGGGAGTGGAAAAGAACTGACAAGATGGCTGACACTGGGTATTGCTGTGGGGAGCACAAGGCCCTGCTGGGAACTGTGCACCAACCAACAGCAGGACACCACTGACTGACATCCTGAAAGCCAACTTGCACTCCCTGCAATGGAAGCACGTTCCATGGTGGGATATCTGGCTGGGTGGGAAGGAGGACTGACAGCTCTGACCATAGTTACAAGCAGCTTTTCTCACACACCCCCTTAACACAAACTCCACAAAATTCACCTGGGAGAATGCAATGCCTCACACTCTAATTAAATATCCCACAAAGAACCACCACACTGGGTTATGCTGTGTGAAGCACAGGGACACTTTTGTGACTTGTAGCCAAACAAACGCCAGGACAACACTGTCAGCCATCCTGTCAGCACAGGCACACTAACCCACAGGAAGCAGAGTCAAAAGGAAGGAAATATGGGCATGCTGGGAAGGGGGATGTAGGCAATAGCATGATGGGAGTGGTAGTCACAGCTCAACATCCCCCACCCACATGGCCCAGCAAGCTCACACTGAAGCATGCACACCTCACAGGGAGTGAAAAGCCACTTCAAAGATGTCTGACACTGGCCTCAGCTGTGGGGAGCACAAGGCCCTGCTGTGAACTGTGCACCAACAAACAACAGGACCACACTGTCAGCCATCTTGCCATTGCTGTCACACTCACACACAGTGAAGTCGACTCAAAAGGAAGGAAGTATGGGCATGCTGGGAAGGGGGTGTAGGCAATAGCATGATGGGAGTTGTAGTCACAGATATTGGTCACCCTCACAATTGGCCCATCAACACCACTCTGAACCATGCTCACATCACAGGGAGTGGAAAATAACTGACAAGATGGCTGACACTGGGTACTGCTGTGGGGAGCACAAGCCCCTGCTGGGAACTGTGCACCAACAAACAACAGGACCACACTGTCAGCCATCTTGCCATTGCTGTCACACTCACACACAGTGAAGTCGACTCAAAAGGAAGGAAGTATGGGCATGCTGGGAAGGGGGTGTAGGCAATAGCATGATGGGAGTTGTAGTCACAGATATTGGTCACCCTCACAATTGGCCCATCAACACCACTCTGAACCATGCTCACATCACAGGGAGGAAAAGAACTGACAAGATGGCTGACACTGGGTACTGCTGTGGGGAGCACAAGCCCCTGCTGGGAACTGTGCACCAACAAACAACAGGACCACACTGTCAGCCATCTTGCCATTGCTGTCACACTCACACACAGTGAAGTCGACTCAAAAGGAAGGAAGTATGGGCATGCTGGGAAGGGGGTGTAGGCAATAGCATGATGAGAGTTGTAGTCACAGATATTGGTCACCCTCACAATTGGCCCATCAACACCACTCTGAACCATGCTCACATCACAGGGAGTGGAAAAGAACTGACAAGATGGCTGACACTGGGTACTGTTGTGGGGAGCACAAGCCCCTGCTGGGAACTGTGCACCAACAAACAATAGGACCACACTGTCAGCCATCTTGCCATTGCTGTCACACTCACACACAGTGAAGTCGACTCAAAAGGAAGGAAGTATGGGCATGCTGGGAAGGGGGTGTAGGCAATAGCATGATGGGAGTTGTAGTCACAGATATTGGTCACCCTCACAATTGGCCCATCAACACCACTCTGAACCATGCTCACATCACAGGGAGTGGAAAAGAACTGACAAGATGTCTGACACTGGGTACTGCTGTGGGAGCACAAGGCCCTGCTGGGAACTGTGCACCAACAAACAGCAGGACACCACTGACTGACATCCTGAAAGCCAACTTGCACTCCCTGCAATGGAAGCACGTTCCATGGTGGGATATCTGGCTGGGTGGGAAGGAGGACTGACAGCTCTGACCATAGTTACAAGCAGCTTTTCTCACACACCCCTTAACACAAACTCCACACAACTCACCTGGGAGAATGCAGTGCCTCACACTCTAATTAAATATCCCACAAAGAACCACCACACTGGGTTATGCTGTGTGAAGCACAGGGACACTTCTGTGACTTGTAGCCAAACAAACGCCAGGACAACACTGTCAGCCATCCTGTCAGCACAGGCACACTACCCCACAGGGAAGCAGAGTCAAAAGGAAGGAAGTATGGGCATGCTGGGAAGGGGGGTGTAGGCAATAGCATGATGGGAGTGGTAGTCACAGCTCAACATCCCCCACCCACATGGCCCAGCAAGCTCACACTGAAGCATGCACACCTCAAAGGGAGTGAAAAGCCACTTCAAAGATGTCTGACACTGGCCTCAGCTGTGGGGAGCACAAGGCCCTGCTGTGAACTGTGCACGAACAAACAACAGGACCACACTGTCAGCCATCTTGCCATTGCTGTCACACTCACACACAGTGAAGTCGACTCAAAAGGAAGGAAGTATGGGCATGCTGGGAAGGGGGTGTAGGCAATAGCATGATGGGAGTTGTAGTCACAGATATTGGTCACCCTCACAATTGGCCCATCAACACCACTCTGAACCATGCTCACATCACAGGGAGTGGAAAGAACTGACAAGATGGCTGACACTGGGTACTGCTGTGGGAGCACAAGCCCCTGCTGCGAACTGTGCACTAACAAACAACAGGACCACACTGTCAGCCATCTTGCCATTGCTGTCACACTCACACACAGTGAAGTCAACTCAAAAGGAAGGAAGTATGGGCATGCTGGGAAGGGGGGTGTAGGCAATAGCATGATGGGAGTTGTAGTCACAGATATTGGTCACCCTCACAATTGGCCCTTCAACACCACTCTGAACCATGCTCACATCACAGGGAGTGGAAAAGAACTGACAAGATGGCTGACACTGGGTACTGCTGTGGGGAGCACAAGCCCCTGCTGTGAACTGTGCACCAACAAACAACAGGACCACACTGTCAGCCATCTTGCCATTGCTGTCACACTCACACACAGTGAAGTCGACTCAAAAGAAGGAAGTATGGGCATGCTGGGAAGGGGGTGTAGGCAATAGGATGATGGGAGTTGTAGTCACAGATATTGGTCACCCTCACAATTGGCCCATCAACACCACTCTGAACCATGCTCACATCACAGGGAGTGGAAAAGAACTGACAAGATGGCTGACACTGGGTACTGCTGTGGGGAGCACAAGCCCCTGCTGGGAACTGTGCACCAACAAACAACAGGACCACACTGTCAGCCATCTTGCCATTGCTGTCACACTCACACACAGTGAAGTCGACTCAAAAGGAAGGAAGTATGGGCATGCTGGGAAGGGGGGTGTAGGCAATAGCATGATGGGAGTTGTAGTCACAGATATTGGTCACCCTCACAATTGGCCCATCAACACCACTCTGAACCATGCTCACATCACAGGGAGTGGAGAAGAACTGACAAGATGGCTGACACTGGGTACTGTTGTGGGGAGCACAAGTCCCTGCTGGGAACTGTGCACCAACAAACAACAGGACCACACTGTCAGCCATCTTGCCATTGCTGTCATACTCACACACAGTGAAGTCGACTCAAAAGGAAGGAAGTATGGGCATGCTGGGAAGGGGGGTGTATGCAATAGCATGATGGGAGTTGTAGTCACAGATATTGGTCACCCTCACAATTGGCCCATCAACACCACTCTGAGCCATGCTCACATCACAGTGAGTGGAAAAGAACTGACAAGATGGCTGACACTGGGTACTGCTGTGGGGAGCACAAGGCCCTGCTGGGAACTGTGCACCAACAAACAGCAGGACACCACTGACTGACATCCTGAAAGCCAACTTGCACTCCCTGCAATGGAAGCACGTTCCATGGTGGGATATCTGGCTGGGTGGGAAGGAGGCCTGACAGCTCTGACCATAGTTACAAGCAGCTTTTCTCACACACCCCCTTAACACAAACTCCACACAACTCACCTGGGAGAATGCAATGCCTCACACTCTAACTAAATATCCCACAAAGAACCACCACACTGGGCTATGCTGTGTGAAGCACAGGGACACTTTTGTGACTTGTAGCCAAACAAACGCCAGGACAACACTGTCAGCCATCCTGTCAGCACAGGCACACTACCCCACAGGGAAGCAGAGTCAAAAGGAAGGAAGTATGGGCATGCTGGGAAGGGGGGTGTAGGCAATAGCATGATGGGAGTGGTAGTCACAGCTCAACATCCCCCACCCACATGGCCCAGCAAGCTCACACTGAAGCATGCACACCTCACAGGGAGTGAAAAGCCACTTCTAAGATGTCTGACAATGGTGCTCTGTTGTGGGGAGTACCAGGCCCTGCTGGGAACTTGGCACCACTGACTGACATCCTGAGAGTTAACCTGCACCCACTGCAAGGGTGGCATGCTTCATGGTGGGATAACTGAGCTGGGGGGAGAAGGAGGTCCGGATGTCAACCAAATACCACCAATGCTGGTCATGCACACACCTCAACATTCACATTGAAATGCTTCAGGTTGGCAGGACAATGAGCCACACCAATATCAACCTCTGACTCTGACAACTTAGGACATTGCAATGTACAGGCCCGCATCTAGAGGTACAGTCACAACTGCCATGTGTTTGAACCATTGATGCCTGTAGAAACATAACATACATTGTGTGTCTCTTACAAAAACAGGTGATGATGGGGACACAGCAGTAGATGATGAGGAGTCCCTGTCCCAGGCTCCGGTGGCCCCTGAGCTCTCTGGTGTGGAACAGCCTC
>CAWUFW010028453.1:0-21808 GCA_963921515.1 Calotriton arnoldi | reverse complement strand
TGTGCTTCGTTCAGTTACGTATTGCTCTACTCACGATTAGAGGACAGAAGAATCTCCCTTGGGGTCAAGGAGTGACTCCCCTGCTTGGCAGGCACCAAAGAAGCATCTGTCCGGTTCGCATTTCTGAAGCTCCCGTCGGACGCCGAAGTCATTGCTTCACCAGAGGTGGATTCTCAGACTTCCCCGAGGCTACCCTGAGTCCCCAGCAAAGCTGAGGCCCGTGGCTATCGTGGGTGACTTGAGACCGTGACCCCTGGACACCGAGCACATTTGCAAGTGCATCATCTTCTGGGTCTCCCAAGAAGTCGTGCTTTGGGCTCCCAGTAGCCCTAGCATCCAGCACTACCTGCACCGAAGATCACTGGCCCCCACTCCACGAGTGTCCTGTAAGCCAGATCCACGTGCGGCGTCATGAGGCTCCTTTGCGGTCGCTAGCCTGTTGGCTAGTAGCCCTTAACGAAGGCCAATCCTTTTCTAACTTGGCATCCTGGTTGCTCCAGGCCTGCCCTCAGTTACCCTCACTGGGTGAGTTCCACAGACCTTGCTGGTCTGCACCATCGACGATCTACATCTTCACCGAGACTTGCCGTTGCCAAGGCTTGTTGCGTCCAATCCGGTCGCCGACACCTCAGCACTCGACAGACATCGTGTACCAGCCCGAATCCTGCTCCTGGTCGCCGACAACGCCTCCTGGACCTCGTGGCTGAAGAGTCAAGACGACCGTCAACGCACCTGAAGCACTCGACATCGGTGGGCATCTGTCCATCGCCTTCCTGGTCACTGGCTAGTGACCCAGACTCTGTCCCCTCTGCTTTCAGGTTCTTCAGAACTCCGATCCACTCTTGGATCCACCCGGACACTTTTCTCTTGGCCGCCAGCAGCACTTTGCAGCAGATCGCCATTCGAATCGACGACGAAACCCGACCCCGAAAGGCACCTATGCACCCGGCTTCCCTGGGTGAGGTAACACGAGTACTCCGGTGCTCCCGTGGGTAGAGACTCTTCAAAGTCCTAGATCTCAAAGGGTTTTGTCCTAGTCCTCTTTTAAGTGTCCCTTTTCTCTATTTTCCCGATCCCGACTTTCTCCATAGAAGTCAACGGCGTATCGCGGTTGTGTATTTACACTGCACGCGTCTCCCGTAGGTCCCCTGTGTCACTACCTTGGGTGGTTCCTTGTGGTCCAAGCACTTCTAGAGGCTCTAGGCCTAGTGTCTAGTTCAGTCGTGGTTCGCATACCACTTTATTGGTACATGGTTTGGTACGCCCCTAGGGCCCAAACGTGTATTTGTGCTATTACTGTGATTTAATAACTTATAACTTATGTACTTCGAACTCTAGCCTCATAAAGAGACTAGAGGGGTGTGTTTAGCAATAAATACATATATTTTGAATATATACCTGGTGTGGTGCTCTTTCATTTGGTCACTCAAGAGATTATAGACTGGTAAAACAAGCTGCTTTACATTCCTTCAAGACTTAGCCTGAAGGCTGCTCTCCATAGCTACCACTAGGATAGCTTTCAATAAGGTTGTCTTTAACCTATCTCCAATAAGGGGTTGTTTGGACTGGTGCAAGGTGCCCACTATAATTAGTGGACAGCATATGCCAGGCCAACTTCTCACATTGGTGTGCAGCGTGTGGGATTCCAGCTTGCTATTGTTTTACCAGATAATCTCAATTGAATTGATCAACTGAAAACCACTAAAGGTACCTAAGGTACATATAATTTAAGCTTAGAATACAGTAAGTTCTACTGAACTTAGAGTTGTGTGTTAAGGGATAGCACAACCCTTTCTACAACTCAAGAGAGTTTAGTAGGCCACACTAGAGTAGGTAGTGCATACACCACACCACACTAGTAATGTCTTTAAGGGCAGGATCCAAAGAATCCTTGCAGGAAGCCATTGAGCTTCCACCCTCCAAGTATGATACACTCCCATTCTTGGAATTGAGAGCTTTATGTAACTTGAGAAAAATAAGGACAGGCCAAAGCCCCACCACCCAACACCTCAAGGAGTTGTTGGTGGCTTATGACCTTAGTAAGCCTGTAGGGACTGAAGGGGTAGGAGCTGAGGGTGGGGCAGAAGATGAGGAAGGGACCAGGGGTACCAATACCCCCAGCCCCCTCTGAAACTGGCCAGGAGGGTGACAATGACCCTGACCTGGATAACCCAATCCCTCCTGTGGAAGAGGAAGAGGAGGATCAGAATGATGCACCCTTTGTCCCCCCAGGAAGGATTATGAGTGTGCCCAGAAGGTCTAGGTCTCCTTCTCAGGAGTCCAACCACTCTGGCACCTCAATAGGGAGCTCTGTCTCATCTCATAGGAGGGAATCCTCTCATGAGAGAAGAAAGAGGCTGATTCAATATGAGGAAGCTCAGCTTGAACTCAGAAGGAAGCAAGTAGCCTTAGACAGGGAGTCCCTAGATCTCCTTAGAGAGAGAAGAAAGTTGGGACTAGAGTCCCATGGTGGCAGCAATATCCCTAGAGATAGGGAAAGGTCTAATGACCATAGAAACCTAAACAAGATTGTCCCTCCCTACCAGAGTGGGGATGACATCCACAAATGGATAACTGCACTGGAGAGGGCCTGTAAAGTTCAGAAGGTCCCCCAGAGGCAGTGGGCAGCAATCTTGTGGCTCTCCTTTGCAGACAAAGGTAGAGACAAGCTCCTCACTGTAAGAGAAGAGGATGCTGACAATTACACAGTCTTGAAGAGTGCTCTGATAGATGGGTTTGGCCTAACCACTGAACAGTATAGGTTGAAGTTCAGAGACACCCAAAAAGCTCAGACTCAAGACTGGGTTGATTTTGTAGATTGTGCTACAAAGGCTCTGGAAGGTTGGATACATGGCAACAAAGTGCATGTCTTTTTAGGATTGTACAATTTGATTATGAGGGAGCAGATCCTTAATAATTGTCAAAACCAGCTTTTGCACCAGTATCTGGTGGACTCTGATCTGACCTCTCCCCAAGAATTGGGAAAGAAGGCAGACAAATGGGTCAGAACCAGAGTAAAAACTAGAAATCAGGGTGGTGACCAGAAGAAAGATTCTACTAAGTCCCAAGAGAAAGGTGGGGATAAATCTAAGGATAAGTCCCCTACAGGGCCCCAAAATTTCTCTTCTGGGGGTGGGTCCCAAACTCCTTCCTCTCCTGAAAAGAAACCCTATTGCCATGTCTGTAAAAAGCCTGGGCACTGGAAAACTGATCCCAGTTGCCCCAGGATTGGCAATAAAGAAAATGTTCCTCCCACAACTACTACCACCCCTCCTGGTACTACCAGTAGTAATCCTCCAGTTGGGAGTAGTGCACCCCAAAAGTTGGGTGCTTTTGCAAGAGGAACAGAGGGGAGCCCTAGTTTAGACAGGGACCCCTCAACAGACTCCTCTGACTCTGATGGTGGTATAGGATTTGCCACCTTTACCATGGGTCCCACAGCGTTGGGCAGGTACAGATTGGAGCCAATAATTAATGGTCAGAAAGCTGTGGCATTTAGGGACACAGGGGCTAGTGTCACCATGGTGGCAGGGAAACTAGTCCCCCCTCACCAGCTTTTACCTGAGTTTAAGTACCAGGTGACCAACATTGATGGTGTCAGAACAGATCACCCCATGGCCATAGTCAATCTCAGCTGGGAGGGGGTCACAGGCCCAAAGAGAGTGGCAGTGTCCCCACCTTACCTGTAGATTGCCTGATGGGCAATGATTTGGAAATTTCAGCCTGGGCTGAAGTTGAACACCAAACCCATCTTAGGATGTTGGGCGTCCCTGTAAAGGTTAGTGGGGCTGTGATGGCCACAGCCCCAGCCCAAGAATTTGGAGAGATGGAGCCTGAAAGAGTGGCCCACTCTCCCCCAAAAGAGAGCACAAGGGTTGAAGAAAAGTCTTCTTCCCCCAGACAGTAGGTAAGGGTCAGCCTCCTCAGGGAACTGACCCTACCCCTAGTGAAGGAACTGCCACAGAGGTAGTCAGGCCTGGCCTGGCCACACCCCTGATGGCAGAGGACCCTTCCAAGGTGGTACCCAGTCTGGAGCAGGTAACCTGCCCTCTCTACCCTGCCTCAGCCAGCCCAGGGCTGCAGAGGTCAGGGAGGTCAGTGGACCCCCAGGGCCCCCTGTCCAGAGGAACCCCCATCAGCAGATTAGGGGCACCCAGTCTAGTAGCCCTAGCCAGGTGAAAACTCCTCTACACACTGAGGGATCCCCCATGCCTTTATGTAGGGACCTCCCCCAGAAGGACTCTGGTAGGCAAGGGCAAACCTGGGACCTGAAGGTTCCAAACCTGCCCTGTCCCTCCAGTAGTCCATCCAAAGGGACCCAACCCCCAGCTGTAGGCAGCCAAAGGTTGACCCTTAGAGCAAAGTGCAACTCAGTCATGGAAAGACAGGCATACATGGTGACCAGTGATCTGAGGAAGCTGAGGCCAACATTCCTAGGGCCTCACTTCCCTACTCAGACACCTTGTAGGAAGGTGGAATCTGACTATATGGTTGCCCCCACTTTTTTTATGGTGTTTTGCTGGTTTATGACTTAGTTGGACTGGGATCCTGCTATTCAGGGCCCCAGTCTATCTGCTTTCTCTGTAAAATGGTTTCCATGTGCCTTAGGCACATCACTGATTGGGATCTGGAGTGCCCTTATAAGTCCCTAGTATATGGTATACTATGTACCAAGGGCATAGGTACCTCAGAGGCCTGCCAGGGGCTGCAGCATGTATTATGCCACCCCTGGAAGGCCATCCAAACTGACACCACAGGTCTGCTACTGCAGCCTGGGTAAGGTGGTGCATGCACCCCTTACTGTGATATAGGTTACCTATATCACTAAATACATACACACATATAAACCTATAAGTCACTCCTAAGGCAGGCCTTATCAATCCTAAAGGCAGAGTGCATGGTTCCTATGTGAGAGGGTGCCCCTGCATGAGCAGGGCCCCTCTGCAGCGTTCGGAGACCATCTCTGATGCTGTTTGTAGTGCAGCCTGACCATATACTCTTAAGCGCATTATATCCTCGCGGTAAAATGCTAACTTTGGAATGGCTGCACCGAAACATGTCGTGTTTGGTGTCAAACATCTTGGAATACTACCCCCCGCCAATGCTGGCGGCGGGGGTAGCATTCCACCCTTCTAGAGGGAAAGACATGTTAACTCTGACGAGTCCGGTAACTTCTTTCCAGAGCCCTGGCATCACAAAATGGAGGCTGCTGCCACAGACACGAGTCTGGCCTCCTGCTGCTGGACGAAACTCCGGCAGGGGAGGCCTGGACAATAGGTTTCCTGTCCCAGGGAGGTGTGACCACCTCCCCAGACAGGATAATGTGTATTGGGGCTGGGCGGGAGCACTTTCGGGTGCTTTGAAGTCCTGCACTGGGGGCACATTTGGTGTCCCTGTGCATACCCCAGTTCAAACCGGATCAGGGGCTTGCAGCCCCTGCTTTGGCGCGAACTGGACAAAGGGAAAGGGGTGTAGCCACCCCTCTGCCCTGACCCACCCATAGGTGGGGCCACAGAGTAGTCCAACCCCTATTTTTAGAATAAAGGTAGGAACCCAGTCCTTAGGACTTTAGATTATACCTGGACGAAACTCTGAAACTGAATCCCGGACCTTCGACGCTCTACTCACGATTAGAGGACTGAAGAATCTCCCTTGGGGTCAAGGAGTGACTCCCCTGCTTGGCAGGCACCAAAGAAGCATCTGTCCGGTTCGCATTTCTGAAGCTCCCGTCGGACGCCGAAGTCATCGCATCACCAGAGGTGGATTTTCAGACTTCCCGAGGCTACCCTGAGTCCCCAGCAAATCTGAGGCCCGTGGCTATCGTGGGTGACTTGAGACCATGACCCCTGGACACCGAGCACATTTGCAAGTGCATCATCTTCTGGGTCTCCCAAGAAGTTGTGCTTTGGGTTCCGAGTAGCCCTAGCCTCCAGCACCACCTGCACCGAAGATCACTGGCCCCCACTCCACGAGTGTCCTGTAAGCCAGCTCCACGTGCGGCGTCACGAGGCTCCTTCGCGGTCGCTAGCCCGTTGGCTAGTAGCCCTTAACGAAGGCCAATCCTTTCCTTACTTGGCATCCTGGTTGCTCCAGGCCTGCCCTCACTTACCCTTGCTGGGTGAGTTCCACAGACCTTGCTGGTCTGCACCATCGACGATCTACATCTTACTCAAGACTTGCCGTTGCCAAGGCTTGTTGGGTCCAATCCGGTCACCGACACCTCAGCACTCGACAGACATTGTGTACCAGCCCGAATCCTGCTCCTGGTCGCCGACAACGCCTCCCGGACCTCGTGGCTGAAGAGTCAAGACGACCGTCAACGCACCTGAAGCACTCGACATCGGTGGGCATCTGTCCATGTCCTTCCTGGTCACTGGCTAGTGACCCAGACTCTGTCCCCTCTGCTTTCAGGTTCACCAGAACTCCGATCCACTCTTGGATCCACCCGGACACTTTTCTCTTGGCCGCCAGCAGCACTTTGCAGCAGATCGCCATTTGAATCGACGACGAAACCCGACCCCGAAAGGCACCTATGCACCCGGCTTCCCTGGGTGAGGTAACACGAGTACTCCGGTGCTCCCGTGGGTAGAGACTCTTCAAAGTCCTAGATCTCAAAGGGTTTTGTCCTAGTCCTCTTTTAAGTGTCCCTTTCCTCTATTTTCCCGATCCCGACTTTCTCCATAGAAGTTAACGGCGTATCGCGGTTGTGTATTTACACTGCACGCGTCTCCCGTGGGTCCCCTGTGTCACTACCTTGGGTGGTTCCTTGTGGTCCAAGCACTTCTAGAGGCTCTAGGCCTAGTGTCTAGTTCAGTCGTGGTTCGCATACCACTTTATTGGTATATGGTTTGGTACGCCCCTAGGGCCCAAACGTGTATTTGTGCTATTACTGTGAATTAATAACTTATAACTTATGTACTTCGAACTCTAGCCTCATAAAGAGACTAGAGGGGTGTGTTTAGCAATAAATACATATATTTTGAATATATACCTGGTGTGGTGCTCTTTCATTTGGTCACTCAAGAGATTATAGACTGGTAAAACAAGCTGCTTTACATTCCTTCAAGACTTAGCCTGAAGGCTGCTCTCCATAGCTACCACTAGGATAGCTTTCAATAAAGGTTGTCTTTAACCTATCTCCAATAAGGGGTTGTTTGGACTGGTGCAAGGTGCCCACTATAATTAGTGGACAGCATATGCCAGGCCAACTTCTCACAGTGGTGTTTCAGGGTTTAGGGCAGGGCAGTGGTGTTCCGGCAGTGTAGGGGGTTGTGCTGGGGGTGGTGTTTCAGGGTTTTGGGCAGTGCAGTGGTGTTCGGGCAGTGTAGGGGGTCATGCTGGGGGTGGTGTTTCAGGGTTTAGGGCAGTGCAGTGGTGTTCGGGCAGTGTAGGGGGTCATGCTGGGGGTGGTGTTTCAGGGTTTAGGGCAGTGCAGTGGTGTTTGGGCAGTGTAGGGGGTCGTGCTGGGGGTGGTGTTTCAGGGTTTAGGGCAGTGCAGTGGTGTTCGGGCAGTGTAGGGGGTCGTGCTGGGGGTGGTGTTTCAGGGTTTAGGGCAGTGCAGTGGTGTTCGGGCAGTGTAGGGGGTCATGCTGGGGCTGGTGTTTCAGGGTTTAGGGCAGTGCAGTGGTGTTCGGGCAGTGTAGGGGGTCGTGCTGGGGCTGGTGTTTCAGGGTTTAGGGCAGTGCAGTGGTGTTCGGGCAGTGTAGGGGGTTGTGCTGGGGCTGGTGTTTCAGGGTTTAGGGCAGTGCAGTGGTGTTCGGGCAGTGTAGGGGGTCTTGCTGGTGCTGGTGTTTCAGGGTTTAGGGCAGTGCAGTGGTGTTCAGGCAGTGTACGGGGTCGTGCTGGGGGTGCTGTATCAGGGTTTAGGGCAGTGCAGTGGTGTTCGGGTAGTGTAGGGGGTCGTGCTGGGGCTGGTGTTTCAGGGTTTAGGGCAGAGCAGTGGTGTTCGGGCAGTGTAGGGGGTCGTGCTGGAGGTGGTGTTTCAGGGTTTAGGGCAGTGCAGTGGTGTTCGGGCAGTGTAGGGGGTCCTGCTGGGGGTGGTGTTTCAGGGTTTAGGGCAGTGCAGTGTGTTCGGGCAGTGTAGGGGGTCGTGCTGGGGGTGGTGTTTCAGGGTTTAGGGCAGTGCAGTGGTGTTCGGGCAGTGTAGGGGGTCGTGCTGGGGGTGGTGTTTCAGGGTTGTAGGGCAGTGCAGTGGTGTTCGGGCAGTGTAGGGGGTCGTGCAGGGGGTGGTGTTTCAGGGTTTAGGGCAGTGCAGTGGTGTTTGGGCAGTGTAGGGGTCGTGCTGGGGGTGGTGTTTCAGGGTTTAGGGCAGTGCAGTGGTGTTCGGGCAGTGTAGGGGGTCGTGCTGGGGGTGGTGTTTCAGGGTTTAGGGCAGTGCAGTGGTGTTCGGGCAGTGTAGGGGGTCATGCTGGGGCTGGTGTTTCAGGGTTTAGGGCAGTACAGTGGTGTTCGGGCAGTGTAGGGGGTCGTACTGGGGCTGGTGTTTCAGGGTTTAGGGCAGTGCAGTGGTGTTCGGGCAGTGTAGGGGGTTGTGCTGGGGCTGGTGTTTCAGGGTTTAGGGCAGTGCAGTGGTGTTCGGGCAGTGTAGGTGGTGGTGCTGGGGCTGGTGTTTCAGGGTTTAGGGCAGTGCAGTGGTGTTCGGGCAGTGTAGGGGGTCGTGCTGGGGCTGGTGTTTCAGGGTTTAGGGCAGTGCAGTGGTGTTCGGGCAGTGTAGGGGGTCTTGCTGGGGCTGGTGTTTCAGGGTTTAGGGCAGTGCAGTGGTGTTCGGGCAGTGTAGGGGGTCGTGCTGGGGGTGGTGTTTCAGGGTTTAGGGCAGTGCAGTGGTGTTCAGGCAGTGTAGGGGGTCGTGCTGGGGCTAGTGTTTCAGGGTTTAGGGCAGAGCAATGGTGTTCAGGCAGTGTAGGGGGTTGTGCTGGAGGTGGTGTTTCAGGGTTTAGGGCAGTGCAGTGGTGTTCGGGCAGTGTAGGGGGTCTTGCTGGGGGTGGTGTTTCAGGGTTTAGGGCAGTGGTGTTCAGGCAGTGTAGGGGGTCTTGCTGGGGGTGATGTTTCAGGGTTTAGGGCAGTGCAGTGGTGTTCGGGCAGTGTAGGGGGTCGTGCTGGGGGTGGTGTTTCAGGGTTGTAGGGCAGTGCAGTGGTGTTCCGGCAGTGTAGGGGGTCGTGCAGGGGGTGGTGTTTCAGGGTTTAGGGCAGTGCAGTGGTGTTTGGGCAGTGTAGGGGGTCGTGCTGGGGGTGGTGTTTCAGGGTTTAGGGCAGTGCAGTGGTGTTCGGGCAGTGTAGGGTGTCGTGCTGAGGGGTGGTGTTTCAGGGTTTAGGGCAGTGCAGTGGTGTTCGGGCAGTGTAGGGGGTCGTGCAGGGGGTGGTGTTTCAGGGTTTAGGGCAGTGCAGTGGTGTTTGGGCAGTGTAGGGGGTCGTGCAGGGGGTGGTGTTTCAGGGTTTAGGGCAGTGCAGTGGTGTTCGGCCAGTGTAGGTGGTCTTGCTGGGGGTGGTGTTTCAGGGTTTAGTGCAGTGGTGTTCGGGCAGTGTAGGGGGTGGTGCTGGGGGTGGTGTTTCAGGGTTTAGGGCAGTGCAGTGGTGTTCCGGCAGTGTAGGGGGTCATGCAGGGGGTGGTGTTTCAGGGTTTAGGGCAGTGCAGTGGTGTTTGGGCAGTGTAGGGGGTCGTGCTGGGGGTGGTGTTTCAGGGTTTAGGGCAGTGCAGTGGTGTTCGGGCAGTGTAGGGTGTCGTGCTGAGGGGTGGTGTTTCAGGGTTTAGGGCAGTGCAGTGGTGTTCGGGCAGTGTAGGGGGTCGTGCAGGGGGTGGTGTTTCAGGGTTTAGGGCAGTGCAGTGGTGTTTGGGCAGTGTAGGGGGTCGTGCAGGGGGTGGTGTTTCAGGGTTTAGGGCAGTGCAGTGGTGTTCGGCCAGTGTAGGTGGTCTTGCTGGGGGTGGTGTTTCAGGGTTTAGGTACAGTGGTGTTTGGGCAGTGTAGGGGGTCTTGCTGGGGGTGGTGTTTCAGGGTTTAGGGCAGTGCAGTGGTGTTCGGGCAGTGTAGGGGGTCTTGCTGGGGCTGGTGTTTCAGGGTTTAGGGCAGTGCAGTGGTGTTCGGGCAGTGTAGGGGGTCATGCTGGGGCTGGTGTTTGAGGGTTTAGGGCAGTGCAGTGGTGTTCGGGCAGTGTAGGGGGTCTTGCTGGGGGTGGTGTTTCAGGGTTTAGGGCAGTGCAGTGGTGTTCGGGCAGTGTAGGGGGTCTTGCTGGGGGTGGTGTTTCAGGGTTTAGGGCAGTGCAGTGGTGTTCGGGCAGTGTAGGGGGTCGTGCTGGGGGTGGTGTTTCAGGGTTGTGGGCAGTGCAGTGGTGTTCGGGCAGTGTAGGGGGTCGTGCAGGGGGTGGTGTTTCAGGGTTTAGGGCAGTGCAGTGGTGTTTGGGCAGTGTAGGGGGTCGTGCTGGGGGTGGTGTTTCAGGGTTTAGGGCAGTGCAGTGGTGTTCGGGCAGTGTAGGGGGTCGTGCTGGGGGTGGTGTTTCAGGGTTTAGGGCAGTGCAGTGGTGTTCGGGCAGTGTAGGGGGTCATGCTGGGGCTGGTGTTTCAGGGTTTAGGGCAGTACAGTGGTGTTCGGGCAGTGTAGGGGGTCGTGCTGGGGCTGGTGTTTCAGGGTTTAGGGCAGTGCAGTGGTGTTCGGGCAGTGTAGGGGGTTGTGCTGGGGCTGGTGTTTCAGGGTTTAGGGCAGTGCAGTGGTGTTCGGGCAGTGTAGGTGGTGGTGCTGGGGCTGGTGTTTCAGGGTTTAGGGCAGTGCAGTGGTGTTCGGGCAGTGTAGGGGGTCATGCTGGGGCTGGTGTTTCAGGGTTTAGGGCAGTGCAGTGGTGTTCGGGCAGTGTAGGGGGTCTTGCTGGGGCTGGTGTTTCAGGGTTTAGGGCAGTGCAGTGGTGTTCGGGCAGTGTAGGGGGTCGTGCTGGGGGTGGTGTTTCAGGGTTTAGGGCAGTGCAGTGGTGTTCGGGCAGTGTAGGGGGTCGTGCTGGGGCTAGTGTTTCAGGGTTTAGGGCAGAGCAGTGGTGTTCAGGCAGTGTAGGGGGTCGTGCTGGAGGTGGTGTTTCAGGGTTTAGGGCAGTGCAGTGGTGTTCGGGCAGTGTAGGGGGTCTTGCTGGGGGTGGTGTTTCAGGGTTTAGGCAGTGCAGTGGTGTTCAGGCAGTGTAGGGGGTCTTGCTGGGGGTGATGTTTCAGGGTTTAGGGCAGTGCAGTGGTGTTCGGGCAGTGTAGGGGGTCGTGCTGGGGGTGGTGTTTCAGGGTTGTGGGCAGTGCAGTGGTGTTCCGGCAGTGTAGGGGGTCGTGCAGGGGGTGGTGTTTTAGGGTTCAGGGCAGTGCAGTGGTGTTTGGGCAGTGTAGGGGGTCGTGCTGAGGGTGGTGTTTCAGGGTTTAGGGCAGTGCAGTGGTGTTCGGGCAGTATAGGGTGTCGTGCTGAGGGGTGGTGTTTCAGGGTTTAAGGCAGTGCAGTGGTGTTCGGGCAGTGTAGGGGGTCGTGCAGGGGGTGGTGTTTCAGGGTTTAGGGCAGTGCAGTGGTGTTTGGGCAGTGTAGGGGGTCGTGCAGGGGGTGGTGTTTCAGGGTTTAGGGCAGTGCAGTGGTGTTCGGCCAGTGTAGGTGGTCTTGCTGGGGGTGGTGTTTCAGGGTTTAGTGCAGTGGTGTTCGGGCAGTGTAGGGGGTGGTGCTGGGGGTGGTGTTTCAGGGTTTAGGGCAGTGCAGTGGTGTTCCGCAGTGTAGGGGGTCATGCAGGGGGTGGTGTTTCAGGGTTTAGGGCAGTGCAGTGGTGTTTGGGCAGTGTAGGGGGTCGTGCTGGGGGTGGTGTTTCAGGGTTTAGGGCAGTGCAGTGGTGTTCGGGCAGTGTAGGGTGTCGTGCTGAGGGGTGGTGTTTCAGGGTTTAGGGCAGTGCAGTGGTGTTCGGGCAGTGTAGGGGGTCGTGCAGGGGTGGTGTTTCAGGGTTTAGGGCAGTGCAGTGTTGTTTGGGCAGTGTAGGGGGTCGTGCAGGGGGTGGTGTTTCAGGGTTTAGGGCAGTGCAGTGGTGTTCGGCCAGTGTAGGTGGTCTTGCTGGGGGTGGTGTTTCAGGGTTTAGGTACAGTGGTGTTTGGGCAATGTAGGGGGTCTTGCTGGGGGTGGTGTTTCAGGGTTTAGGGCAGTGCAGTGGTGTTCGGGCAGTGTAGGGGGTCTTGCTGGGGCTGTTGTTTCAGGGTTTAGGGCAGTGCAGTGGTGTTCGGGCAGTGTAGGGGTCATGCTGGGGCTGGTGTTTGAGGGTTTAGGGCAGTGCAGTGGTGTTCGGGCAGTGTAGGGGGTCGTGCTGGGGCTGGTGTTTCAGGGTTTAGGGCAGTGCAGTGGTTTTCGGGCAGTGTAGGTGGTCGGGCTGGGGCTGGTGTTTCAGGGTTTAGGGCAGTGCAGTGGTGTTCGGGCAGTGTACGGGGTTGTGCTGGGGCTGCTGTTTCAGGGTTTAGGGCAGTGCAGTGGTGTTCGGGCAGTGTAGGGGGTCGTGCTGGGGCTGGTGTTTCAGGGTTTAGGGCAGTGCAGTGGTGTTCGGGCAGTGTAGGGGGTCGTGCTGGGGCTGGTGTTTCAGGGTTTAGGGCAGAGCAGTGGTGTTCGGGCAGTGTAGGGGGTCGTGCTGGGGGTGGTGTTTCAGGGTTTAGGGCAGTGCAGTGGTGTTCGGGCAGTGTAGGGGGTCTTGCTGGGGGTGGTGTTTCAGGGTTTAGGGCAGTGGTGTTCGGGCAGTGTAGGGGGTCTTGCTGGGGGTGAGTGTTTCAGGGTTTAGGGCAGTGCAGTGGTGTTCGGGCAGTGTAGGGGGTCTTGCTGGGGGTAGTGTTTCAGGGTTTAGGGCAGTGCAGTGGTGTTCGGGCAGTGTAGGGGGTCGTGCAGGGGGTGGTGTTTCAGGGTTTAGGGCAGTGCAATGGTGTTCGGGCAGTGTAGGGGGTCGTGCTGGGGCTGGTGTTTCAGGGTTTAGGGCAGTGCAGTGGTGTTCGGGCAGTGTAGGGGGTCTTGCTGGGGGTGGTGTTTCAGGGTTTAGGGCAGTGGTGTTCGGGCAGTGTAGGGGGTCTTGCTGGGGGTGATGTTTCAGGGTTTAGGGCAGTGCAGTGGTATTCGGGCAGTGTAGGGGGTCTTGCTGGGGGTAGTGTTTCAGGGTTTAGGGCAGTGCAGTGGTGTTCGTGCAGTGTAGGGGGTCGTGCTGGGGATGGTGTTTCAGGGTTTAGGGCAGTGCAGTAGTGTTCAGGCAGTGTAGGGGGTCGTGCAGGGGGTGGTGTTTCAGGGTTTAGGGCAGTGCAGTGGTGTTCGGGCAGTGTAGGGGGTCGTGCTGGGGGTGGTTTTTCAGGGATTAGGGCAGTGCAGTGGTGTTCAGGCAGTGTAGGGGGTCGTGCTGAGGCTGGTGTTTCACGGTTTAGGGCAGTGCAGTGGTGTTCGGGCAGTGTAGGGGTCATGCTGGGGCTGGTGTTTCAGGGTTTAGGGCAGTGCAGTGGTGTTCGGGCAGTGTAGGCGGTCGTGCTGGGGCTGGTGTTTCAGGGTTTAGGGCAGTGCAGTGGTGTTCGGGTAGTGTAGGGGGTCGTGCTGGGGCTGGTGTTTCAGGGTTTAGGGCAGTGCAGTGGTGCTCGGGCAGTGTAGGGGGTCGTGCTGGGGGTGGTGTTTCAGGGTTTAGGGTAGTGCAGTGGTGTTCGGGCAGTGTAGGGGGTCGTGCTGGGGCTGGTGTTTCAAGGTCTAGGGCAGTGCAGTGGTGTTCGGGCAGTGTAGGAGGTCGTGCTGGGGCTGGTGTTTTGGGCAGAGCAGTGGTGTTCGTGCAGTGTAGGGGGTCGTGCTGGGGGTGGTGTTTCAGGGTTTAGGGCAGTGCAGTGGTGTTCGGGCAGTGTAGGGGGTCGTGCTGGGGGTGGTGTTTCAGGGTTTAGGGCAGTGGTTTTCGGGCAGTGTAGGGGGTCTTGCTGGGGGTGATGTTTCAGGGTTTAGGGCAGTGCAGTGGTGTTCAGGCAGTGTAGGGGGTCTTGCTGGGGGTGGTGTTTCAGGGTTTAGGGCAGTGCAGTGGTGTTCGGGCAGTGTAAGGGGTCGTGCTGGGGGTGGTGTTTCAGGGTTTAGGGCAGTGCAGTGGTGTTCGGGCAGTGTAGGGGGTCGTGAAGGGGGTGGTGTTTCAGGGTTTAGGGCAGTGCAGTGGTGTTCGGGCAGTGTAGGGGGTCGTTCTAGGGGTGGTGTTTCAGGGTTTAGGGCAGTGCAGTGGTGTTCGGGCAGAGTAGGGGGTCGTGCAGGGGCTGGTGTTTCAGGGTTTAGGGCAGTGCAGTGGTGTTTGTGTAGTGTAGGGGGTCATGTTTTAGGGTAGTGCAGTGGTATTTGGGTAGTGTAGGGGGTCGTGCTGGGGGTAGTGTTTTAGGATTTAGGATAGTGCAGTGGTGTTTGGGTAGTGTAGGGGGTTGTGCTGGGGGTAGTGTTTTAGGGTTTAGGGTAGTGCAGTGGTGTTTGTGTAGTGTAGGGGGTCATGCTGGGGGTAGTGTTTTAGGGTTTAGGATAGTGCAGTGGTGCTTGTGTAGTGTAGGGGGTCGTGCTGGGGGTAGTGTTTTAGGGTTTAGGGTAGTGCAGTGGTGTTTTTGTAGTATAGGGGTCGTGCTGGGGGTAGTGTTTTAGGGTTTAGGGTAGTGCAGTGGTGCTTGTGTAGTGTAGGGGTCATGCTGGGGGTAGTGTTTTAGGGTTTAGGGTAGTGCAGTGGTGTTTGTGTAGTGTAGGGGGTCATGTTTTAGGGTAGTGCAGTGGTGTTTGGGTAGTGTAGGGGGTCGTGCTGGGGGTAGTGTTTTAGGATTTAGGATAGTGCAGTGGTGTTTGGGTAGTGTAGGGGGTCGTGCTGGGGGTAGTGTTTTAGGGTTTAGGGTAGTGCAGTGGTGTTTGTGTAGTGTAGGGGGTCATGCTGGGGGTAGTGTTTTAGGGTTTAGGATAGTGCAGTGGTGCTTGTGTAGTGTAGGGGGTCGTGCTGGGGGTAGTGTTTTAGGGTTTAGGGTAGTGCAGTGGTGTTTTTGTAGTATAGGGGTCGTGCTGGGGGTAGTGTTTTAGGGTTTAGGGTAGTGCAGTGGTGTTTGTGTAGTGTAAGGGGTCATGTTTTAGGGTAGTGCAGTGGTCTTGGGGTAGTGTAGGGGGTCGTGCTGGGGGTAGTGGTTTAGGGTTTAGGGTAGTGCAGTGGTGTTTGTGTAGTGTAGGGGTCATTTTTTAGGGTAGTGCAGTGGTGTTTGGGTAGTGTAGGGGTCGTGCTGGGGGTAGTGTTTTAGGGTTTAGGTTAGTGCAGTGGTGTTTGGGTAGTGTAGGGGGTCGTGCTGGGGGTAGTGTTTTAGGGTTTAGGGTAGTGCAGTGGTGCTTGTGTAGTGTAGGGGGTCGTGCTGGGGGTAGTGTTTTAGGGTTTAGGGTAGTGCAGTGGTGTTTGTGTAGTGTAGGGGGTCATGTTTTAGGGTAGTGCAGTGGTGTTTGGGTAGTGTATGGGGTCGTACTGGGGGTAGTGTTTTAGGATTTAGGTTAGTGCAGTGGTGTTTGGGTAGTGTAGGGGGTCGTGCTGTGGGTAGTGTTTTAGGGTTTAGGGTAGTGCAGTGGTGTTTGTGTAGTGTAGGGGGTCATGCTGGGGGTAGTGTTTTAGGGGTTAGGATAGTGCAGTGGTGCTTGTGTAGTGTAGGGGGTCGTGCTGGGGTAGTGTTTTAGGGTTTAGGGTTGTGCAGTGGTGTTTTTGTGGTGTAGGGGGGGTCATGTTTTAAGATGCAACGCTCCAATACCTGACCAGTCTGCACTACATAAAACTGCAAAAAAACTAAAAATAAAAAGTGTTTTGCACACTTTTGTCATTGGGCTATATGTGGGCTACATCTGGGTAATATTTGTGCTACATTTGGGCTCTTTTTTCACTGGTGGCCATCTTGGAAGACTTCTTTGTTATGAAGTTTCCTAATTTCCTCATTTACTGCAGTCTCCTCAGTAGGAAATGCTTTCAGTTTTTTACTTTGATTCCATCAAGAAGGCATTCAGATGTGTCTCACATTTGCCATAAATTCAGAATGTTAGCACTCTAGTTGCTCATTAGATCACTGTAGTAAAGCTACTGCTCACCAGGGAGTTAACTGGAAGTCTGCTGCTGGTATTGAAAGTGATTGTTTCAGTCTGCATGTCAGAATTTTCTAATGAAATAGAAGAGGATTTGAGATCTCACTTAAAACATGCCCTAATTTTTCTTTCTGCAGCACTAACCATAATTTCTATTTCAAAAAGAACCCCCTCATTTTGTTCCTTTTTAAATTAAATGTTTTAAGTGTTACCGGTTTATTCCAATCAAGATGTCTTCAGGTGTGCCATACTTTTGTCATAAGTAAGGCTGTTAGCGCTTTAGTTGTTCTTTAGAACACTCTGGGAAACTGCAGTAGAACACAAAGGCATCAACTGGCAGGCTGCTCCTGTTGAAATATAACAGGAAGATATTTGAGATCACACTTGAAACATGTCCTAATTTTTCTTTCTGCAGCACTAACCATAATTTCTATGACAAAATGAACCCCATCATTTTGTTCCTTTTTAAATTAAATGTTTTAAGTGTTACCAGTTTATTCCAATCAAGATGGCTTCAGGTGTGCCATACTTTTGTCATAAGTAAGGCTGTTAGCACTCTAGTTGTTCTTTAGAACACTGTGGGAAGCTGCAGTAGAACACAAAGGAATCAACTGACAGTCTCTGCCCTTGTTGGATGTACATGTTTTACTGAGAATGTCAGACTTCATTCTCACATGACTGAGAAATAATGTGAATTTACAGAAAATATGCTCTCATTTTAGCTTCTGGAGCACCTTCCAAAACTCTATGGGACAAGCATGTGAAAATAGTTTTCTCTCAAACATGATTCATGATATCCCAGCAGAAGGTTTTTCACAGGGTAAAATCACCTTAGAACACACCACAATTCCTGAAATTAGTATGGTACCATCAACAAATGAATTCTAATGTAACTAAAGTCTGTTATCACCCTTTATAGTTCTCCTTTTGGTAACCCTCAAAATCTTTGATTCACTACAATGCATTTCAATGGGGTACTATCATGTATATTGGTCTCAAGATGGCTGCCAGCAATTCCAGGATGGAGTGCTGACAGCCAATCAGATCTCACGATGACATGTGTGGTTAGGCTCCGCCCAGATATATATGTGATTTTACTTTTGATTTTCTCAGGAACTACTGAACGGATTTACACCATTTAAGCAAAAGGCACGACACTGAACCAAGGGCTACCTCTTTGCCAAATTTGGTGTAATTCCGTTCAGCAGTTCGGGCTGTAGCTGCGACTAAAGGTTCCTATGGAAAAATGAATGGGGAAAACACGTTTTGGGACCCCCCTTTTTTCTCGGCCCCTGCTTGACGAATCACCCCGAGACTTTCAGGATAGGAGCGGACCGGAGCGCCCCAACAAGTTGGAAACTTTCGCGAAGATTCGTCAACCGGCGCCAACGTTATTTCAAATAGAATGTTGCGGATTTCCTATGGAAAATAGGTCCTAACTATAACTATCTACTGGCGACCGCCAGTAGATAATATATATAGATATATATATATATGGGTATATATATATATATACCCACACACACACACACACACACACATTTCCTTAAAATCCCACAACCCCTCAATCCATTCCCACCCTAAACTCTAAAATTACCATTGCCACCCCAAAACCCCTACCCACCCTGAAACCTAAAATTACCCTTGCCAACCCAAAACCACTACCCGCCCTAAAACCTAAAATTACCCTTGCCACCCCAAACCCCATACCTACCTTGAACCCTAAAATTACCCTTACCACCCCAAAACCCTTCACCCATCCTAAACCCTAAAATTACCCTTGCCACCCCCAAACCCATACCCACCATAAACCCTAAAATTAACCATGCCACCCCAAAACCCACACCCACCCTAAACCCTAAAATTACCCTTGCCACCCCATAACCCATACCCACCCTAATCCCTAAAATTACCCTTGCCACCCCAAAACCCATACCCACCTTGAACCCTAAAATTACCCTTGCCAACCCAAAACCCTTCACCCATCCTAAACCCTAAAATTACCCTTGCCTCCCCAAAACCCATACCCACCCTAAACCCTAAAATTACCCTTGCCACCCAATAACCCATACCCACCCAAAACCTTAAAATTACCCTTGCCACCGAAAAACCCATACCCACCCTAAACCCTAAGATTGTGCTTGCCACCCCAAAACCCATACCCACCCCAAACCCTAAAATTACCCTTGCCACCCAAAATCCCATTCCCACCCTAAACCCTAAAATTGTACCTGATGCACTAAAATTATCGCTGCTGATAATCTTGCATACGGGGGTCAATAATGTAATCTTGTCTGATGTGGTCACTATTACAACTCTTATAATGTTGCAGGGATTCTGTGAAATCACAGAACTATGCTTGGGACCAAAGAACCATAGTGGGCAGGGACTGAGTTATCCTACCACCTTAGTATCTATGAGCCCAGGTCCAACTAGCTATAGTGTCTCACTTGCCATCCTACTCACTCACAGAGGAACAATTGATTAGACACCCCAGAACACAACGCTCCAGACTCTCTCAGGAATGGCAGTGTCAGGACACACCCTTTCTCTCTCACACTCGTACTTGTCCACAATAAAATCTGATGGAGACACGAGAAATGTTTAAAATATTTATTTTAACTATTGTGCTCTAGTATGCAGTATACGTGCCACAACAAGTAGGAAGATGCCTAACACAAATACGGTCAGCATAGTAAGCAATCCATATATCATAAAAAGAGCTGTCATGATATTAGACAGGGTAAACTAACTCCCTTCTACAGAAGCAAAGTGATTATATGTCAGAAGATCTCTGGGTGTTGGCAGTGGACCCTGGACCTTAGCATGCATAGATGAAGGTTCTACATCTCAGGTGCAGTTGCGATCTCGTCTGTCTACTTTCATGACTGTGCATACCTATATGACAAAGAGAACATGTTCCCAAACAACAGCTGCACTTGAGTGTGTAGGTGCTAGAGCGTGACCAGAACAGAATAACAAGAGGCATTGTTGTTTGATCTTGTCTACTGCGTTCAGACTAAATCCCAGGAAAGAACATAACATAAAAACAACAGCAGGTTCTGTGTGAAAGTACAGCGTGGCACGAAGTAAGATACGTTTGTATAGTAATGTGTGCAAAGCAGAGAGCAGCCTACTACGTGCTCAGGCTAACCTAAGGGAAAACGACAATAGGGGTGCACAGGACATATGACAGTAATAGTAGCTCGGAAGGATTTTCATTGAACATAAGTAGCTCTTATTACAGAAAAGGTTGGAGACCCCTGATTTACACTAACTATTTACATGCATTCTACAGATCACAGCCCGGACGTGTCAGGACCCATGACAGCCGAAAGGGCTGCTGACCGTGAGGTGGTCATTGAGGCCAAGACACCAACTTCCCCTCGAACCATCACCCCAACTGGCAGGAGAATCTCACCACTGCCAGACTTTGAGGACAGCGATGAGGGACAGTCGCAGAGCAGGGCCTCCACAACATCCGAGACCAGGACACAGTGAAAGCGCAGAGGCCAAATCTCACCAGTCCCTCCAGAGAATGTGTCAGATGACATGTTGGATGCCCATCCTGGGTATGGTGGCCTGGAGGGATCAATCATCTCCACACAGCGCCTGCAGAAAAAACAGATAGACACCATCAGTAGGCAACTGCAACGTATATCCAAGTCGCTGCAGAATATGGCAAAAGGGCAGGAACGGTGGCTAGCAGCAATGGAGCGGGCTCCTCGTGTGCAGCAACAGAGGCACAGGCAGTACCTTGCAAGGTTTAATACCTTCACCTGGTCCATCAACCAGCTGGCCACCGCAACAACAACGATAGCAAGGCAGACTGTAAATATCCAGACTGACATGGTGCACTGTTGCCAGGACGTTGCCCGTGGGCTAGTGCAAGTCACCACTGCACTAGAAAACATCCAGACCCACAACCACTGCATCCCCAGCATCCCAGCCCCACCTGAGAGTGAAGAGGTCTCTACCCACAGTGGCATATCCCTTCGGGATCCATGCATTTAGGGGAGAGGAGTTGGCCTAACGGCTAGGGCTGTTGACCTCGAATCTGGGGAACTGGGTTCGAGTCTCGGCAATGACGATGAACATCCTGTGATACTGGGCAAATCACTTAATCTCCCTGTGCCTAACAAAAATGAATGTGTCCTCATGTAACGCAACTGGTGCTATGTAAAGCGCTCTGATACCCGATACCTTCGGGTCAAGTTCGCGCTATATAAAACTCCGTAAATTAAAATAAAATAAAAAATTTAAAAAAGTACCAGGCATTCACACTGCCACACATTTGGCAATGACATGCCAACAGTCCAACAACCCAGAGCTGCTGACAAAGCACAGAACCCCTGAGACCGTAAAAAGTTACTCTCTATACACTCAGTGGAATGAGTTTTCTATGCTTTGTTTTTCGTTATTTACTTTTTGTTATTCTTTTAACAATGTACCATCCACAAGGATGCAGTTGATCCTTGCTTGCAACAATGTTGTAGCCACCTGAATAAAAGATGGTCACCTGGTTATGCACCAAGCGTTACCATGTGTGATGTCTCATTTTTATGATGTTTGAAAATCTCTTAAATAAGAAATAGATGTTGGTTATCTCTGTGCATCGAGCGCATCCCTCTGCTGCATGTGTACCCTTTTGCTGCATCTGTAGCATTGGAAAGTCATCATCGGAGTCAGACTGAGGCTCCATGGGGATGTCATGCAGACCCTTCCTCACTGCAATATTGTTCAGTATGACACATGTGGCGATGATCTTGCAGCATATATCTGGTCTGTACAGCAGCGCCCCGCTGGTCTTGTGGAGGCAGAAAAACCGGGACTTCAGGATCCCAAAGGTCCTCTCTATGATGGAGTGCGTTGTCCTGAGTGGCCTGTTGTACTGTCTTTCAATTCTTGTCCTTGGAGTCAGGTACGGTGGGAGGATCCAGGGACATAACCTTAAGAGTATAAGAAAGTACACCATTAGGTCACATTACACACGCCGTCCTGGCCACTATACGTATTGAGTCTGCGATTCGCTTACATTTTAGGAAACCATCGCCAAATTCCAATGGGTTATGTAGTCCACTGTGGTGAACATGAATGAGTTGTGTGTGAGGCCTGGGAATCGGCCACAAGGTCTGTTATGATAGAGGAGGCATCACACACTACCTGCACATTGATTGTGTGCTTTTTCTGTTCCTGTCTATGTATTCATTTTCAGAGGGGGACATATGACAATATGTGCCATCAACACAGCCATTGACATTTGGGAACTGTGCTACCCTGTAGAACATCAGTTTGGTTTATTGCAATGATTGGGGGGTTTTGAGGAATGATATTTATTGGTTGACTTTGCTCACCATGATATCCAGAAACCTGCAAAGTAGCCTGGACAGGAACATTTGTGACCCTCCCCCCTGCCCCTGCTATGCCCCCCTGGTAACTGCCTCAGGCTAAGAGGTGTAGGCAACACAATACCTGCACATGTGGTAGGATTGTGTTGCTTCTGAGTGTTGGAGCCTATTGCTGAGGTTGTAATACAGCAATTAAATCAAGTTTCACCTGACTTCTGAGTTTGTACCTCTCATGAATCTACTCCTCTGTCTGCCCAAACAAGGTGACCCTCACCTTAAATATCCTCTACTGTTTCCTCCTCCTTCTCTGCCGCACAGCCAAAATCCTCATCCTCCTTGCCAGAACGTACAATGCCGCCATTGTGAAAGAGCCTGATGCATTTTGGGTGCCTTTTTATAGTTTGCACCTGATCC